>CAUYQV010129543.1:0-15143 GCA_963574575.1 Galagoides demidoff
GCCTGTGGTCCCAGCTACTTGGGAGGCAGAGGCAGGAGACTCGCTTGAGCCCAGGAGTTGGAGGTTGCTATGAGCTGTGATGCCATGGCACTCTACCCAGGGGGATAGCTTGAGGCTCCGTCTCAAAAAAAAAAAAAACAAACAAACAAAAAAAACACATACATAGTAGAAGCAATTAAGAAGAACTTGAAAATGCCAACTCTTGAGTTTAAAATTGAGAATTTGGAAGACCCATCCAGGAGGGGAGCTCACAGCCCACAGGACTTCCTGCCTCCACTTGTTTGTTGGGGCACACTCAGCCTCTTCCTCTTCAACATCCCTGGCCTGCACTTTCCCACGCTCCGCCTGTGCCTTTGACCTGGACCCAACTTGCCACATAAAAACACAGCAGAATGGTCCTTGAGCCAGAAGAGGGTGCACCAGTTCCTCTTTGGGGGTGCTGGGAAAGGACTGCTGAGGTTGGTCCAGGTTCCCACATCCCTACACTGAGGCTTAGGCAGGTCACAGCATGCTGTTGATTCCAGCCCCATTGTGCTACTGGGATGAGAGGACTGCTGGTAAATAAAGGTGCTAAGCCTACAAGGTGACAACCTGTGTCTGTTCTAGAGAGGATAGAGGGCTGCCAGAACCCACTGCTGCAGGGAGCTAAGGAGCCTCAGGCCTCCTAGGTCTGGAGAGCATGAGCGGTCTCAGCCATGATCAGTAGGTGGATGGGGCTCTTAGGAGTAGCGTGCTCCACTGCCCAGGCCAGGCTGGCCATGCCGGGCCATGGCCCAAGCCACAACTCCCTCTGGCTAAAAGAGTCTATGTCCCTCTGGCAGAGGCACACTGTCCAGGGAGACAAAAGGTCCAGGACACACTGAGAAGGCGCTGGGCTTTGTTCTGCTGGTGTGGGCGTGGGACAGAGGTTTCCACTTCTGGCTAGCTTCCTGAAGGTGAAGCAATGAGCCCTAGAGAATTGTGTCTGTTGCGGCTCTCTGCCCTCTGATCCCCATGCTAAACACAAGGTAAGGTCCCCTGGTTGTGCCCAGCACATACGTAATCTGTAAAGTGCACTGTGCAGAACAGTTGCTCTGGCTGGCCTGGGCTTGTGTCCTCCCATGGCTTCAGAACCCACTGCCACTCCCAGTAGCCACCCTGTCCTGGCTGCTCAAGCCAGCTTCCCTACCAAGGGGCTTCTGGGCACTTCTCACCACTCTTGCTCCCGCTGATCTTTTAATCTGTTCTCGCATCTCGCTCTTTACTCCCTAGGACAGACCAGGAGCTGGTTCAGACACAGTCCATCTTCCATTTTTTTCTT
Organism: Galagoides demidoff; assembly: GCA_963574575.1. NCBI lineage: Eukaryota > Metazoa > Chordata > Mammalia > Primates > Galagidae > Galagoides > Galagoides demidoff. Next base: position 1,301 of record CAUYQV010129543.1, read on the forward strand.
TCACTTATAACATGGCAGGTTCATCAGAAATCCAGGGATGACCAGCTGCAGCCTAACCCTTGAGAAAGTCACAGTCCTGTGATGGCATCAGACATAAAAACAGATCATGCCACAGCAGCAGGGTCTGGGCTATGAGATGGAAGCCAGAGATGCCTCGCTCATGCCCCAGAACGTGGGGGCGTTACGCAGAGCTTCCCAGAGGAGGTGGTGCTGCAGGGATGACTTGAAGGAAGAAAGTGAACTTTACCATCCGCCATGGACCCTCGGGAGAAGGAACCAAGGGTGAGGACTCCCAGTTGGGCCTGGTCCTGTGAGGCGTGGCCACTGTTCAGAAAGGGGTGAGGCCTGCGATCATCTCATAGAGGAAGAGTGCAGGGGTGAGTTGGGCCAGGTCCTGGGAGGCGTGGCCACTGTTCAGAAAGAGGTGAGGCCTGCGATCATCCCACAGAGGAAGAGTGCAGGGGCTTCCCTATCTGCCCACGTGACCCTCTGTGGCCAGCACTGAGTGATGTTGGGGAGGTGTGTGATGGCACCTTTCTGCTCTGGGGCCCCCTGAACTTCTGTGGACAAGCTGCTATCCATTGCTGACTTCCCAAAAGGGAGGGGTGGTGTTTCCAAGCCAGCTGTGCATTTCTCTGCCAGGCAAGTGCCCTTCGTCAGTGCCTGTGAGCAGACGCTGCCGTGAAGGGTTCTTGGTGGCAGAAGGACCTCGGTCACTGCTGAGCCAGCAGGACAGCCTGCCCTTTACCTCTACCCCACCCGACACCTGGGACAGCAGTCCTGAGGGGAGCGGGAGGCTCCCAGACAGCTATGGAGGGGGCGGCTGTTCCAGGAATTGGGAAAGTCTGTCAGACTGGCAAGAATCCTGCTTCTTAGGACGTAGGCCCACTCATCCTAGGCAGGTTCTAGATTCAGCTGTCCTGTGACCTATATTGTTGGGGTTGAATTGTGTCTCCTCAAAAGATGTGTCTAAGTCCCAATCCCTGGTGCTTGTGATTGTGACCTTATTTGGAAATGGGGTCTTTGCTGGCAAAATCTAGTTACAACAGGGTCTGGGTTAGTCTGGTCCCTACCCCAGTGACTGGTATCTTTGTATAAAAAAAGAAGAGGATGATGTGGACACAGAGATGCAGACACACAAGGACAAAGGGCATGTGATGGAGGCAGAGAACGGAGTGATGCAGCTGCAGGACAAGGAATGCCCAGGATTGCCAGCAGCCACCCGCAGCCAGGAAAGGAGCAAGGAAGGACCTTCCACCTCCCCCAGAGCCTACAGGGGAAGCATAGCCTTGCTGGCACCTTCATTTTAACTTCCAGCCTCCATCACAGTGGGAGAATACATCTCTGCTTGAAGTCACCCAGTTTGTGGTGCTTTGGTGTGGCCACCACAGGAAACTAGCTCACTTACATCCCTGGGAGCACTTACCTTTGGCCTGTGCCTGTCCCTTGTCTTGGCAGCCAGCATTTGGGGGTGTGTCTGTCAGTGAGTCACTGGCAAGATGGGGGCCCACACTCAAAGCTTCCTTCTCTTGCTCAGGCATCATCTATTGATTACCTACTGGGCCAGGCAGAGTGGGATTTTAGATGTGAAGGAGCACAGCCCCATGGAGACTCAGCGCGGAGAGGAGAGTGAGAAAGCCAGAGAGGTTCATGGCCCCAGTCAGAGACAGCCAATCTGGGCATCTGTGAGCAAGGGTAGGGTTGATGGAAGGCCAGGACAGCTGTAGCCAAGGGCCGGTGTGGCTGCAGAGGACACTGGCAGGGCTGACTGGGGTGCTTGGTGGGAAGCCCGTGGTTATTCCAGCCCCACTCACAAACACTGGAGTCAGGCTGGCTCTTCCTACGTCTCAGACCATCACTGCTCACAGTGGTGGCCACGCTGGAGGTTTCACAAAGTTGAACCCCAAAGTTGATCCTGAGAGGTTAGTAGCCTGTCCTGGGTCACATGGCTTCTATGCAGGTTTTCAAACCCAGGTCGTAGCCCTCTGACCAGAGCTCTTTTTCCCAGGACCTTTTGTTGGCAAGATGTGTTTACATTCCAGCTCTAGAAAGATGCAGATGAGTTCTGACAGCACACCCAAGTGACTTGGGAGTGTCACAGTGAATGGAGGGGAACAGCCAGTCTGCACCAGAGAATTGTCCCACCCCTGGAAAGTGCTAGTAACCATCATGACCACTTAGCCACCAGGGACCTGGGGGAGAATCTTTGGTGGGTGGGCCTGATGCCAGCAGAGCTTGTAAGGATCTGGGACTGCTCAGGGTGGGCTCAGACTTCAGGTGACAGATGCCACACCAGAAGAGATGAGGCAGAGTGGGGACCCTCTTTCAGCCCTGAATGGGGGGCTGCCACCAAGGTCTGGATTTTAAGCACAGTGCAGATGCCCCAGGATCCCTGAGGATGCAGGTCAGAGGGGGTGAAGGGGGGCCAGGAGTGCAAGCTTGAGCAAAGACCCAGGGGCTGGGGCCTGAGCAGGGTCTGTCTATCACCCTTGACCCTCCACAGGTGGCCCTGTAAGAAGATCCCAACCCTCTAGGAGGTGCTCCTGAATTGTCCCCTCTCAGCTCGGGGGTCACATCTCCAGCTCAGCTTATCCTAAATTCTTCATTCTTCTTATCCCAGCCCCTCCCCAGCTCTTATCAGCTCTGCTTTATAGAAGGCCCCAGGTCTTCCCTTCCTGGGTGCTCACTGTCCCTGCAGCTGTCACACTTGATCAAAAGAGGAAATTACTCACCTTCCTGAGTGTAAAAGATGTGCTCATACAGAACAGCAGGAAAAGAGATAAAGCAGGGTACTGGTTTCGTTTCTTCCAGCATGTTTCCTACACATCTTTCTTTTTCTTTTTTTTTTAACAGAACCAAGAGTTTCTTCATTTCCTACACGTGCCTAACAGTGTTTTTATCTTGCACCTCCCTCCCTGCCCCCACAAGTTAGTATAATACTGAGTTTTCTTGGACTCTGAAAGTTCTTTATAAAACATCTTTTTAAAAGACTGTGTCATAGTCCACCATATGTATGTAGGTGTTTAACATATTTAATCCCCAGTTCTCGGGCATTTAGTATCTTTCCAGTTTTTGTTTGTTTGTTTGTTTTCCTCCCTGTGGCAGAATGGCCCTTCAAAACATAAATCTGCTGAAATCTTTCAACACTTTCCATGGCCTTCTAGATATTAAAAGTCGCCACACTGTTTTGCCATCATGAGCACACACCTGATCCCCCGCTAATCCCTCCCTGTGGGAAGACCTGGGAGGCCTGCAGGGCCCTGTTGGCAGCCCCCCTCCTACCCTGCCGGCCCAGACTCTATGGGGCTGGGAGTCATAGCAAGCTGCTCCTTCAAGGCAGCTGGATCCTCCATTGCCCATGCTGCGTTCTGCGCCCTGATCCTGTTCTAGGGGAATGAGGGAACATTCTTGGGGATTCTGAGAAGGGCTTTCCTCCCTGATAAAAACAGATATATGGAAAACCATTGTCCCCCTCCACCAGCCCTCCCCTCGTCTGCAGGAGACCTACAGCTGTGTCTGGTGACCCTGGGGCAGATGTTACCAAGAGTTAAGGAGGGTGGCACAGCAGAAAGTGGGCAGACCTGCCCTTCCCGATGAGTGTTGAACATAGGACCTTATTCACTGGATTTCTGGCAACATCTCTTATTGTTAAGTCACTATTAACAGTGGTCAAAGGAGGTTGGGTACCTGTAGCTCAATGTTTAGAGCGCTGACCCTGTGCGCCAGGACTGGCGGTTCTGAACCCGGCCCGGGCCTGCTAAACAAAAAACCAATGGTCCCCACTCATGCTTTCTCATCTCCACGGCCTGCCTGTGCCAGGCTCATCCCACTCACACTCAAGCATTGCTTCCTCCTCAGGCAACTGTCCCCTGCTTGGCTGAGTAGTCCCTCCCCCACAGTGTCTGTGTCCCTGTACTTGTACCACTGGAGGCTCGAGGGCTAGTGTGTGTGGGGCTGACAGAGAATTTCCCCAGGGCGGTGGCCACATCTCATTCACCATGGGCACTGACAATTGAGTGCATGTTAGGTGTTCAAGAGATGTGAGTCTGTGAGCATCACTCTTGGCCTCTGCCTTTGGGCCTTTTAAGCTTAGTGAGTACCATGGTCTGAATATGTGGAAGCTATAACCCCCAATGTGATGGCATTAGGGAGGAGGTGGGGCCTTTGGGAGGTGATTAGGGCAGGGCCCTCATGATGGGATTAGGGCCCCCTTTACAAAGAGACCCCTACCTCTGGCCCGAGCTGCTCAGCACAAGGAGAGGCCAGAGGGGGGGGACATCAGAGTGGAGAGAGGAAGGGGGTAGCCATATGTCCAGGAGGGCAGGCTTGTGAGGGGACTGGCATGGGCCAGAGGTAGGGGACGAGAGATATGATGAAACATGTGGTCCAAGCCCCTGCACCGAAGTGTTGCTGATGTTTCCAATGGAAGCATGTGGCCCTGGGTCACACTGCACAGGCGTGTGGCTGCGTGCAGGGGAGGAGTACAGGCCACGAGCCTGGGAGGGGAGTGAGAAAGCTCAGAGCTGCTGTGGTGAACAGTTTCAAAACCCACTTCCACTCTCCCTGCCACAGTGACGTTGTCTAACAAACAGGACATCCTGAAAACAGAAGGTGGCCTGTGGGCTTCAGGTGTGACTGTCCATCCTATTCCCCTTTGTGGGTCAGGATCAACCACCCTAGCAAACGTGGTAACCCTACTAGGACAAAGACCAGTAAAGGAGAGAAGCCAGCCCGTGATCTGTTGCAGAAACAAGGACAGTTGTCTCTGTTTTTCCTGCCTGCTATCTCAGACAGATTTATTATATTTCACCCAACTTTTATTTCCCTTCTTCTCTCTTTCCCCCACAATAATATAGGCAGTAGTTCTCAAATTGACTGGTCACAGGACCACTCTACACTTTTTTATTTTAAAGACAGAGTCTCCTCCTCTGTCACTCAGGCTGGACTCCAGTGGTGCTATCATAGCTCACTGCAGACTTGAACTTCTGGGCTCAAAGGATCTCACTGCTTTAGCCTCCCAAGTAGGTGGGACTACAAGGATGTACCACCATGCCTGGCTAAGTCCCGAACTCCTGGCCCCAAGCATCCTCCCACCTAGACCTCTCAAAGTGCTAGGATTATAGGCATGAGCCACTAGATGCTGTCCCTTCACACTCTTAAAAATGATTGAAGACCCCAAGGAGTTTCGTTTATGAGTTATGCCAACATTTAGCACAGTAGAAAAGGAGGCAGATGATCTCTCCCTTGTGTTCTGGAAGCTGCAGAATGGATGCATACCACGACTTGCCCACTCACATCCTCCCTCCCGGTACTTCAATCCTCAGCATGTGGCAGAGCTCTAGAGGAATTACTCATGGCAGCAGGGGTGACAGTGATGGCCTCCTATTGGTGGCAATGTCATTGGGCCAGTGGTGGTGGCAGCAGCTGTAACATCCTTACCAAATGGTCCTTGAGGAACAGCCTTGGCTGGGTTTCCAGCAGCACAGCTTCCCTGATCCCTGTGTGCTTGCTGAGCTGGATGCCTGCTCCTGTCCGTGAGCAACCTGTGTCCCAACAGCTTCCTTTGCTGGATCAGAGCCTTGGAAAGCACTGGCAGGATAGCTGCTTTTTCGTGCCCAGTGCCTCCTACTCAGCTGGTCTCCATGGAAAGGCATGGCCTTTCCAAAGAACCCTACCAGGCCTCAGGAGAGACCCTGGACTACAGCACTTTCATTCAGCAGTTCTGTGTACAACCTCCAGGGCCTCACCACTGTTCACAGAGGGGTCTGAGCACAGGTCTTCCCTACCTCACCTCAAATCCCCAGAAGATTCCTTCTAACAGAAACAACTTCTTAAAACAGAGGGAGGAAATTCATGATCTACCATGAATTTTGTGATTCCTTTAGAATGCTCTTATAACATTTTAAATTCAGGGGCAGATAGCCCTGTGCAGACCGCCATCGTTTGTTGGTCAAGGACTGCCTCACCCACCCAGAGGCCAGGTGTGGCCATGTGCTTTGGCCAATAGAACATAAGCAGTAGCTATTTGGCTTGTAGGGTTTGGTGTGACCTCTTATACTTCTGTCACAAGAAAGAACAGAGCCCAGGGAATGCTGGTCCGTCAGCCAGGGACCTGGAACATGTGACATATCATGGAACAGAACTGGATCGGACCCCAGCCTAGAGTATAACCCAGAAGCAAAATGTAGACCTGAAAATGAGAATCTGCAATTAGGCTACTGAGATTTTTGAGATTGTCTTGCAGTGAAAGCTGTTATGTTATTTCACAGAAGAAATAACAGTTACAGGATATGACATATGGCTAAACATTATGGATAGTCACTGTGTTGCATGGCAAGTAGGTAAATCCCCCGGCCTGAGGCTGTTATCAACTCCACAGACCAAACATCTTATAACCTGTCACTCCTGCTGTTTTTACCTAATGGTCTAGGAGAGAGGTCTATCTGGGTGAGCAAGCTTGTTAGCACATCATATATTGGCTAACACCAGACACCTTGGGGGTGAGAAGAGATAGGCTGGATGGGTGTGAAGAACCCATCAGGGTTGGGGGGGAATTACAACATAGCCTGAAACTGTAGCCAGGAGGGGTCAGTGATCCCTTGACAGTCCCCAATTTCTCCCACACTCCCTGCTTCTCTACTCCTCAATCTGTGTTACGTCTGCACCTGTGAGATCTTCTTTAGGAATGAAGAGGAGGTGGGGGCAGGGGCACTAAGCTCCTGAAAACAAAGGCCTGAAGTTCCAGGAGGTTGCCCTAAGGCCAGCAGTATCCTTCCTTGCCCAATTGCTCTGGGCTTTTCACCTCCAACAGATAAGCTGTTGTGTAAGCAGCACCATCTCCTCAGGGTCACACTTCTCATTGTCCCATTGTGCTCCCATGGTCCCACATCTCCATTGTTATCCCCACTGCCTAGCACCAGCCTGCAGAGTAGGTCCTCAGTATTTGTTGAGAAAGTGAATGAACGAATGAATCTTAGTTCATACAGTGTTACATCAGCTGCTGCTCAGGGCTGCCAGGGTGTGTGTGTGAAATAGAGTTCACTGGACTCTCAGGCCTTCAGGCACTCATCTACCCAGGGCTAGCTTTTGTGGCTAATGTGTATTGAGTACATCATTTAACATGTTCTAAACATTGTGAATTTAGGATTATCTTTTTCTCCAAACTGAATAGGTTTACCTTAATGGCCAGGCCAAAAGGTATGGATCCCTGTTCAGATCTTCAGATTGTATTTAGTAAGTTGCTAATAATAAACGTAGATTCTGGGGAGTCTTCTCTGCAGTAACAATATTAATACTTTTTATTTTGACCTCCTTTTAAATGTTTGATTTATTCTCAGTCAGAAGAGCATCACCACTGCAGGATCTATGGCTTTTGTCCTTCTGGGTTTGTGTACTATCACAACCTAAAGAAACATTGTACTTATCTACAAAAGTAGCCTGAACTTTTGTTTCCCTGCTGCTGACAAATCAAAAAGTCTGGACCTTAAAAGGAAACCTGATTTTGTTCGCCACTTTTGGTTAAGGCTATTCTCTCCAGCTTTCCATTGACAAGTAATGCTTTGTATCATGGCTAATATTCTAAGAGTCTTAAAAATGAACAAACCACTTGTTGTTTATTTTGGTTGTTTGTGAAGAGATGTTACTACTTTCCTGTTATTCAGTGCTAAATAACAGTGTCACTTTGTGGCCTGGTACCATGTTGGAGCATGCAACTTGTTCTGAGGGAGTGGTGGCTCCTCCCTCCATTAACAAACAGGTACTATGAGAGACTTTAAAATGGTGCAGACCTCCATTATCTAACACCCCCATATTCATGGGATACTTAATCCCTATATTCATGCCTAGTACTCTGACAAGATCCACACAGGGTACATATTACCATTTTATGAAGTCTTTAAGAACATCGGCAACAGACATTTATCTTCACATATAAACTTAAAAAAATACTTTAACATAATACATTATGCTGCAGGGAACTAGAATTCAACATGTCACTCTGCCAAAATATTTATATAAATACTATATATGCATGGATTCACTCCATTAGGAAAATTCACCTCTTAGAATTTTAAAGACCAGTATCAGCAAAGCCCAAAGAAAAACTATTTTAACAGCAGGAACACTAAAAATAACAACTACACAGTGGATAAACAAGTGGTGGGAAAGAAAATTCTTTACATTTGCTATATGTCAAACAGGTACGATCTCAAATACATTTTTAGACTAGCAGTGTATAAAAATACTTTTTTAAACAATACTTTTGATAGGTATAGTAGCACTTAAAAAAAAAAAAACAACAGCTGTGTAGTTATTCCTTTTGAGGACCTACTAAAACAATTCAACTTACTGCCCCCAGATAGGTCTGAAAGCACCAACCTAGAATGCAAGTTCTCTTACACATGTACACATCACACACAACCACATATTATTTAACCTTATATATCTACGGGGCATATTGATGAGTCACTGACAGGCATCAACCTCAAACAAGGCATGAGATGAGGTGCCCGGAGCACATTTCCAGTTCCAGGTTTGGAATGAACAAAGAGGCAAAAAGCAAGGTGGTGTTTGTGTGTGTGTTGGTGAGCCCTCTTTAGAAGGAGTTTAATCTGGCATATCAATATTTAACTTAGGGGGTGGGGGAACATATTTTCCAGGGCTCTGGGTTACAACTACCCTGGCCTTCTTTCCAAACATTGGAGCAATTTTCGGAGCTTCTGGAACAGATGTTTCTTCGGCATCTTCACTGTCTTCATGATGGAGATCGTACGAAATGTTCCCATATTCTCTTAAAAATGGGAAAATTTCAAGCAGAAACTGACAGAAATCTCTACGAATACCAAACCACCAATGGTTGCCCCCCTTTCGCCTAAATGTTGTGGCCATTAAAGTTATTAATGAAAGCCAAAGGGGCACAAATATGGAGATGAAAGAGAATGTATTGTGGCCATCCAATCTGTGAACCAGCAGAACCTCAAAAGTGAGCAGGGGCACAACAATCATTATCCAGCTGATGGCCATGGTCACGTGTGTTCTTCGCTGTTCGGCAACCACATCCAGGGACCTCAGAAATAAGAGGGACCAGACAATGTAATAGAGGACGACCAGGCAAAGGAACGACATGAGGATCCACAGGGGCACGAACACCACCAGCCACGGCCAGTGAATAATCCTGTCCAACCTCAGGGCGATGAAGATGAACTGCAGGATGTTGACGGAGCACAGGATTTCCAGCTCAAGCGACCTGTCATGTCGAAAGCCCCAGACGCAGGCGGCCACGGACACGGGTGACACGAAGAAGAGTGGCATGAAGACAAGCAGCCAGAAGTGGGTCCCCCTCTCCACCCTGTCACAGACCAGGACTTCGAACATGAGCAGCAGTAGGTGGATGCCGACGGCAATCAGCATGGCTTTGAACTCTACGCAAGCCTCCCCCTCGGTGCGGTAGCGAGGGTTGCGCGCCCAAACGCCAGCGCCTACTGAGGCACCTGCGATGACCAGAAGCTTCCAGAGCCATATGGGGGCGAAGACGGCCCAGTAGCTCCACTGGAGGACGCCGTCCAGGCGGAGGGGCAGCAGCACCGAGAAGAGCAGCAGGCAGGCATAGATGAGGAACTTACTGGGGTTGAAGTCCTGGAACAGACCCCTGGGGTTCATGGCGGAGGCGGCCGTCTACAACCGGGCCTGCTCCTCTGTGCTGCTTAGGGCCCAGTCTCTGTGGCTCCCCGGCCTGGCCTGCGCCAGCTCTGCCGGGGGTGGCCGGGAGGAGGCTCGGAGCCCGGCGCGGAGGGGCCGGAACACGTGCGCGCGCGGTCACGTGGCCCGGCCGGAACCGCAATGAGCACGGCGTCTACAAGGGGGGCTCTGTGTTCGATCCGCCGCCGCCCGCTTTCATTCCGCACCCCTCAGGGAGACACCTACTGCGTGCGACGCCGGGAGGGACCCGGGGCACTGCCGACTCCCCACCTGCCCGTTGGCAGTGAGCGGGCCGCGACCTCGGGCGGACGCTTCCAGGCGGCTCCGAGAACATGGAGGCGGGAGCGAGCTCACATCCTTCCGGCCGGCCAGGGGCGGGGCCCCGGACAGGCGGGGCGGCGCCCAAGTTAGGGCGGGGCCGCAGCTCTTTGCCCCGGCCCTGCCCTAGCTCCGAGCGCCGGGGCTTTCGGGGAACGGGTCCCGGCGCCGGGCCCGTGGGTGCAGCTCCGTGCTAGCCGCGCGGAGTGGGGAACGGCGTGTGCACGAGCAGAGGCGGGTGCTGGGCGAGTGCGAGAGTTTGTGAGCGAGGGATTGGCCGCCGGTAACTGTACGAACGCCCGGGGCGGATGTGCCCTTGTGGTGTGGGCCGCGTGGGTCTGTGTGTGTATGTGCGCGTGCGAGTGAGGCGGTGGGTTTGTCCCTGGCCCAAAGAGAGGCCCGCCTGTGGAGTCAGAGACTGGGTAGGGTGGAGGCCTGGAACAAATGGCTCCCCGCGCCGAACTCGTCTGGACAAAAGGACACTTCGCTGTTTGGGAAATGGGCTGTTGGTGAAATGACTGAGCAGCGTGCCTAGGCGGCTGCGGTGGTCTTATAACTACCCCTTTGGAGAGCAGGTGCTGAGGAGGGTGCTAGACCCGAGAGGGCCCCTAGACAGCCTTCCTGTAAGGAGGTGGGGAAACTGGACCCACGGAGGGGGTGCTTCCTGCCCAGGGTATGCAGCAGGTTAGTGGCAGAATTGGGACTCAGATACAGAGCTTCCAACTTAGTCTTTAATCTTCATTTTTATTGACCCTATCACAGTCTTACTATTCTCAAGAACGATGTTAGGAAAAGGGTACTGGACCAGAAGTCAAGACATTTGGATTCCATTCCAGTCCCTGCCCCTAGCTGAGAAACCTGGGCAAATTCATCCATTTCTCTCTGGGCTGTTTCCTGGTCTGCGGAGTTGGAGTCTTGCCTGTGTGGTCTCTCAGGGCCAGCAAGGCTGCAGCAGGTCTGTGATTTGGAGCTCCCTTCCTCGCAGCAGCCCAGACCCAGGAGGATTCTGACCTTCCTTCCCCACCATCCCCCTGCTCAGCAGAGCGGTTTGCTTCTGCCTCCTGCCTTTCAGCCCTCACCAGTCTCACCTGATACAGTTTCCTGAAGTGGGTGTGGGGTGCTGTCATGCAGGTCACACAGGGAGAGGCCATCAGAGGAACACAGGCTGTGAGAGTCTTGAGGGGTAACAAGGAGGGGCTTCAAGAGAAGTGGGGTGGACCTCCAGTTCCCTCAGAGCTCCTGTTCCCAGCCCACCTGGAGGGAAGGGGGGCCACAGTGCGTCCCCAGCCTTCTCAGGCATGGTGGCAGCAACAGGGTGTAAATGAAACATGTATGGGGTGGACAGTCTCAGTGGTCAAAGATCTCCTGGCAGCTTCACCTCAGAAGCAATTGGAATGCCCTGGGGAGGGACTCCTGGCTGAGTGTGTTCCCTAGTCCTCATGGTCAACCCTAAACATTGATTTCATAGATGCATTTTCAGGGTCTCTTGTTTCTGCAGAGCCACTCGGAGCAGCTGTGGGGAGTGCCTCAGCTGAGTGAGGCTCTAGTCTTTCTCCCTCAACCCTCCTCCTACAGCCAGAGTTACTCTGTGTTTGTTTTGCTTATTGGCCTTTTTTTGTGCTATTTTCTTTTAATAAGCACTTGTCAGCTAAAACAAAGTTTTTTACAACAGAAAAACCCCATACCAGTCTGTAAGCTCTTCGTCTGTGAAATGGGCTAATAAAAGCACATAGGATTGTTTCGAGAATTAGATGAATGAATACCTGGAACTTTGCATTTTGCACTTTGAGAAACGTGATTAATCTTTCCACACTGAAGAAAGTAGAGCCTGTTGGAGGGGCAGGGCCTGCTGGCAGCCCCAAGGGAGGTGGTATCAGAGCTAGACCCTTTGGACTTAGAACAGTCGGAAACCCTCCCCCATCCACTCTGTAGCTAGGTGACCTCAGGCCCCTGCTGCCAGCTTTCTGGTCATGTTTTCTCATCTCTAGAGCTTCTCATTTGGGACAAATGCATGGTTCTCTCTATCCATGAAGGGGCTCTTGAGGTGTCCTCTCATGGTGTAGTGGTGTCCCTGCTGTTCAGGACAAAGCCACAGGCGTGGGATGTTATCTGTTGTCTGTCCCCAGCTAGCCTCCCTGGGCCTGAAGACCTAGATACTACTCTGTTTTGTATCCTGGACACTCCTCCTTTACTGTGTATCTTTTTTTAACTTTATTTCTTCTTTTTGAAACAAAATCTCACACTGTTGCCCTGGGTAAAGTACCCTGGCATCATTGTAGCTCACAGCAACCTCAAACTCTTGGACTCAAGCATCTTCTTGCTTCAGCCTCCCAAGTATCTGGGACTATGGGCGTGTGCCACCACACCTGGCTAATTTTTCTATTTTCAGTAGAGGTATGGTCTCACTCTTGCTCAGGCTGGGCTTGAACTGCAGAGCTCAAGCAGTCTACCCACCTTGGCCTCCCAGAATGCTAGGATTACAGGCGTGAGCCACCTTGCCAGGCCTTTACTGTTTTTCTTGGTGTGGCCAGTCTGTCAGGGACAAGCCCTTATCTTTTTATTTGCCTGTAAAGCCTACATGGGTTGTTTGCTATGTGTCAGGTGCTGGATAGCACAGCCACTGAGGCTAGTACATAATCCAAAGTGTAAATTCATGCACTTAAAGAGGGTGTATGAGTACGTGCTGCTCCAAGTCTGCCTTTCCTGAGTCAGTGTGTTGTGTAGGTTTAGACTGTGGGCCCAGAGGGCAGGGGCTAGTATGCTCTGAGACCCACTATCCTGAAGGATAGGGAAGTCCTGAGATGTGTCCCCACCCCCCACTCTCTCCCTGCTTGGCATCCTTCATCCAGGTTCTACTCTCTGACCCATGAGGCCCTCCTGCTGGCCCAGGCCTTGCTTTGGGGTTCACGTATCTGCCTGGCCAGTCTGCTACTTCTCCCCTGAAGGTATCACGCATGACCTCCCAGTTCTATGGTCCTGTCGGTCTCACCGTGGGATGATCCACTTCCACAGAGCCTCTTTCTCCTTCCTGGACCACCAAGACTCAAGACCCTGAGAAACTTCTCCACCCCTGGTGGAGCAGTGACCCTTCTCTTTCACAGCATTGGACTTTGTTACTATCACAGACCTCATCACTTGGCTGGGTCTGTTTGGCGATCTATCCCTTTTGAGGTTTGAATTCTAAACACTCAGCTGGTGTTTATGTCATAGCGATGTTTGAGAAATGCTGGTGAACTCATTCATTCTGTGGTTCCTTTCCTTCCTTGCTCCTGTTGGCAAGGTGAAGCTAGCAGCAGGACTCGTGTCTTCTCACCGCTGGCATACCAGGCTCTGCTGTCTGCTCCCAGACCCAGTGATCTTTCCTTCGATAGCTCATGGACCAATTACTGTGGTTACAAATTGCCCCCTATTCAAAGATATTTGTACCAGAATGTTTATTGCAGCCCTATTCATAATTGCTAGGTCATGGAAGAAGCCCAAGTACCCATCGACCCACAAATGGATCAATAAATTGTGGTATATGTACACCATGGAATATTATGCAGCCTTAAAGAAAGATGGAGACAGTTGGGCTGTCTGAAATCCATCAGCTGCTCCCTCTCCCACTCCTCTCCTGCTGTCAGATGGATTTATTCCTTTTAAACAGTGAACATGGGAAATGGGACTGTGGTGTATGGTTTTCTTTTTAAAAATTTTTTTTTCCTTGTTGGGTTTTTGAGCAACCTCATGTCCCCTACCCAGGGAGCTTCTTTATTTACCTCTTAGAACTCGAACAGATGGGAGGTAGAGCACTGTATGTCGGCATGCTTTGTTTTCTGATGCGATTTCC
>CAUYQV010129544.1:0-19236 GCA_963574575.1 Galagoides demidoff
CCTGTGGTCCCAGCTACTTGGGAGGCGGAGGCAGGAGACTTGCTTGAGCCCAGGAGTTGGAGGTTGCTATGAGCTGTGATGCCATGGCACTCTACCCAGGGGGGATAGCTTGAGGCTCCGTCTCAAAAAAAAAAAAAAGAATCTCCTGGGAGCTGATAGAGAAGTTAGAGCAGAGGGCATGAGAGATCCATGGATGGAGATGATGGCAGCCTGGGCCAGGGTAAGGTGAGTGAACAGACTCAAGATTCATGTAGGAATTACACTGAGCAGAACTTACCAATGGGTTGAGTGTGGCAGATGAGAAAAAGAGAAGTCAGTATTGAGACCTGGGTTTGAGTCTTCAGAACCGGGTGGGGACATTTACTGAGATGGGAAAGACTTGAGGGAACTAGGTGGGAGTTTTAGGGATGGGGTAAAAGGAGCTGAAGACTCAAGAGTTCTAGGTTAGACATGCTGTGTTTGAGATGCTCACTGGAAACCCACACAGAGATGGCAATTTGGTGGGACATTCAGGAGGAGAGAGTCTGGGTGGGAGACAGTGATGGCCACCTCAGCATGGGGAATAGGGAAATCTGGTACCCAAGGCAGGGCCTGATGCATTTGAAGCCTCGGACCATTTGTCATCTGGTCTTGGGTGAAGATTAAGGATCCTTTCCCCAAAATGCATAAAAGCAGAAGCACGCCAATACTGTTGCAATTATAATCACAATTTAAAAATAAAATCTTCAATAAATATCTAGCATTATCCACTGGTGGGTTTGATAACATCCACAATTCCAAAGTCATACTGAGTAAAAACAATATTTGGAGATGTTATAACAAAATGTGGTGATATGAAAATTTTTGTGATTTCTACTGATAACGAGTCGGAGGACCTGCTAGTATGTCTGTGCTTTGTGAGTTAAGCTCTTATAATGGAAGGAAATGCCAAATTTCAGTTATAGGTTAGTGGACAAAAAGTATAATTTTTTTCTCACTCAAGTTCAGGGACCCTGTAGTCCCCCACAGAGGACCCCTGACCTAGGAAAGACTGGAAAGAGAGACCAGAACCCCCAACATGTAGGAACCAATAAAGAAGAAGGAAAGGGGAGGCAGCCAGGGGGGCTGAAGAAAACCAAGAGTGGGTACATCCGGATGTATTTCCAGCAGAAGGGAGTGATGCTGAGATGTCAAGTAAGATGAGGACACAAAAGTGTCCATGACAAGGTGAATTACAGAGTGAATTACAGACACTACTGGGATTATGCAGGAGAATGTGCATTATGGTTGTTTTGTCTTTATGTATGCATGAAATGTACCATAGTTACATAATTAATGCTGTTCATTTAAAAAAAAAAAAAGCTGAAGGGTCAGGTAAAGTGGCTTATAGCTGTAATCCTACCACTCTGGGAGGCTGAGGTGGGTGGATTGCCTGAGCTCAGAAGTTTGAGACCCGTCTCAGCTAGAGTGAGACCCCATCTATAAAAACAGCTGGGAGCTGTGGTAGGTGCCTGTAGTCCCAGCTACTTGGGAGGGTGAGGTGAGAGGATTGCTTCACCCCAAGAGTTTGAGGTTGCTGTGAGCGATGATGGTACTGCACTCTACTGAGGGCAACAAAGAGAGACTCTGTTTCCAAAAAAAAAAAATAAGTTAGACGCCACCCAGTACAAGAGCGAGACCCCACCTCTACTAAAAATTAAAAACTAGCCAGTCCTGGTGGTTGGCACCTGTAGTCCCAGCTACTTAGGAGGCTGAGGGAAGAGGATCACTAGAGCCCAGTAGTCTGAGGTTGCTGTGAGCTATGATGCCAAGGCACTCTACCCAGGGCAACAGAGTGAGACTATGTCTCAAAAAAAAAAAATACATAAGAAGAGGAAATAAAACATTGTTTTCAAAGGTGAGGGTGGGCATGGAGGTGAGAAGACAGAGCCAACTAGTGGTAGGAGTTTTGTGTTGCAGGGAGCAGAGATAGTGGGGAAGCAGCCAGAAAACCTTCAGGGTTCAGGGTTGGTGTGGAAATATGGCCGCTGGTAGCCGTGCTATGTGCTGCCGGGGACAGTGGAGGTGTTGGGCCAGGAGGAGCAGAGGAAGGAAGGGGTCTCTCAGGCTCTCATTCCCCTCTGCCATCTTGACACCAAAGTCTCTTCCACCTCAGTGAGCCTGGATTCAGCTGGAAGGCTTGTTAAAGACAGATGGTAGGGTGCCACCCCCCCCACATCCCAGGTTCTGTAGGAACCTCAAAATTTGCATTTCTAACAAGCTCCCAACAGATGGTAATCAAAGGACCACACTGTGAGAAACAGAACTCTGATCAATATGACCATGACTACCCCTCCAGCAGTTGACAATGGAATAGCTAAGGTGGAGGAGGGGAGATGAAGGAGGCAGGTTCTGGAACCTGGCCCCAGCCAAGGTCAACATCTCTCCCTGGGGAAGCACTAGTGTTCCTGGGGACTCTGGGACCAGCCTTGCCGGACCTCCTGGAAGACTGAGTGAGCCGGCAAGCCAAGGAGCCAGGAACAAGATGGGGCTGGTGGTGAGTGGCCAGTGTGTGTGCCGAATACAGAGGGGTGGAGGAGGCTGCCTCTCTGCCCACAGGCACGGAGCCCTGAGAACACACTGTCCACCTTTACAACTTGATCCTGGTGTCATGCCAGACATGCTTCTCCTGCTTTCGGGAAAGAGAGCAACCCTGTCAGAGAAACGAACATTAGCACGTGGGGTCCCAGGACATCAGAGCTGGAAGAACCCATGGAGACTGGCCAGTCAGCCCCATCTGGCAGCTGAGGCCAGGGGATAGAAAGAGCAGCTTGGCTGATGGACGTGCAAACTGTTGCACCAGGGAAAGACGTGTGCCCACTCTGCCTGCTGGCTCACCCTGAGAGAGCTGGGAGCAAAGGGCACACGATCGGGGCCATCTCTGACCCTTGCCGCTCCCCCTTCTCTATCAATTCTTTGAACACATCATTTCCTGAGCACCCCCTGTGTGCCATGGGTTGTGCTAAACATAGAGACAAAGCTGTGGGTCAGACCAAGTCAGTGGCATCATGGAATTGACATTCTAGAGCAGTGATTTTCAACCGGTGTGCTGTGAGAGGATCTTAGGTGTGTCGTGAAAACTTTCAAAGATCATTAATTATTTTCGAAAGAAGTTCAAAGCACAGCAAGCCTATTCTTACTCTTTTTTTGACCAACATAATTAAAGTGTGCTGCAAAAAAGTTTAACTGTAGGTTCAAGTGTGCCGTGAGATAAAAAAAGGTTGAAAAGGGCTGTTCTAGAGGGTGAGAAGGACAACAAATAAATACTTAGTACAAAGTCAGGAGCGGTAAGTGTTATGAAGAAACTTGAAATGACATGAGGGAGCAAGCCCTGCAGATGGGGCTAGGAGAGGATTTCCAAGGAACATTAAGAAACCTGCATTTGCAAAGACCCGGTGAAGGGGGGTGGGTGGGCGGGGCGCTAGCTGCGATGGAGGGATGTCACAGAGGAGCTGCATCTGAAGCGGAGTGAGTGAGGCAGAGAGGACTAGCAGAGGACAGTGGCAGCCTTCCAGGTTAGGAAGGAACCTGTGGTCACAGCCCACCTCTGAGGGAGACTGGGACCCTGGGAGGGTTTTGAGCAGAAGAGGAGGGTGACTTGACTTAGGTTTAATGAGATCCCTCAGGCAGCTGAGTAAGGGATAAATTGTGCAGGGGACAAGGATGGAGGCAGAGAGACCAGGGAAAAATCTCCTGGGACGGTCCAGGTGAGAGATGATGGTGGCTTGGCGGCATGTTTCAAGCCCCACCGGCTACTCTGTGCCCTTCCATAGAGAACATGTGGGGGGTGGCGGGAGGCTCCCCCAGCCTACCCCATGACCCCAGCCCATGGTCTCCCACAGCTAGAGAGGTACATCCAGATGAACTTGAGGTCGGAGCTGGCGCAGGCCCAGCAGCACATGGTCCAGAACCAGACGGCCACCATGCTAGAGCTGGGCACCAGCCTCTTGAACCAGACCACCGCCCAGACCCGCAAGCTGACCAACGTGGAGGCTCAGGTAACAAAGATGCTCATGTGGGACTGAGGGGCCTACAGCTGTGCTCGCTTCGGCAGCACATATACTAAAATTAGAGGGGCCTACAGCTGGCCAGGGTAGCTTACAGGCCAACTCACCTTGCCTTGACCTCTGTCCGTGGGTAAGGTCAAGCCTTCCACTGGGCCTATAGACTCCTAATGCCTCCCCCATGACTTTTTCACAAACCTTTCCCCCCACACTATGAGTCCTAGGGGGTTGCACAGCACAGGAGAAGGAGATGGATAAGAAATAATTCAAGAGACCTCAGGGGTTGAGGACTCTGAAAGGAGGTATCTGAACAGCAGAGAGAAGGAGGAATAAATGGGAGGGCGAGGAAGTGAATGGATGAAAAAGCAAATGACAAATAGGGCACATGTTTGTTGAATGCCAGGCACTGTTCAAGGCACCTGATTCTCATTTGTAGCGGTCAAAAAAACAGCCATATCCCTGCCCCATGGAGCTTACCCAGAAAATGAACAGGATAAGTAACATAAAAAGTCATGTGCTGAGTAACGACATTCAGGTCAATGGCAGACCACATATAAGATGGTAGTTTCATAAGATTATAATGCTGTATTTTACTGTGTCTTTTATATGTTGAGATGTGTCTAGGTACGCAAATACTTACCACTGTGTTCCAGCTGCCCGCAGTACTCAGTACAGCGTCCTGCTGTCCAGGTTTGTGGCCCAGGACATGGAGCCTATGTGCACAGCAGGCTACCCCACCTAGGTCAGCACACTCTGCTGTAGACACAGTGATGAAATCCCCCAGTGACACATTTCTCAGAATGTATCCCTGTGGTTGAGTGCACGTGACTAGTGTTCAATGGTGACAGTACTAAGGAGAGAGCATGGGTCGGGGGAGGGTGTGTGCTAGGAGTAACGGGAGGTACGTTCACACAGCAAGACCAGGATGGACCATGGAGAAGGCAGGACTGGAGTCAGGCTTATGGCAGAGACCATTCCAGTCGACAGTCATGTGCTGAGTCAAAGGCTACAGTGAAGGGGCTGCAGCACCTGCTGGCAGGTTACAGGCATAGCAGGAGACCAGTGTGCTGTACTGACCAGTGGGGGTGTGGTGGCCAAGGGGCCAGACATAGTAGTGGGGACAGATCGCATTGCAGCACCTTTCAGGCCCTGGTGAGGACTGGGGCTTTTCTACTGTATGATATGGGTCCACGGGAAGATTTTGAACAGAGTAGATATGTTTTAAAAGGCTACCCCAGGCTATTGTGAAGAGAAGGGACTGCAAGGGACAAGGACAGGAATAGGGAGCCCTGTGAGGAAGCTCACACAGGACACAGGAAATAGAGGCTGAGGGGGTGAACTCCAGACCAGGGGAGTCAGGAGTCAGATGTCATTTGGAAAGCAGAGGTGACAGGACTTGCTGATGAGTGCCTGTGGGGGTCAGGGTCAGCTCCTACAGGCCTAAGCAGCAGAGGGCCTGGAACCTCTACATGCAGTGGTGGGGATGGCCAATTTAGGAGCAGATTATAAGCTCAGTTAGGGCCTGGGAGTGCGTGACCACAGCAACTACTGGCTTGGAAGAGGGTCAACAACTTTCTAGAGTGGAAGGCTCTGTGGGCTCCTAAGGTGGGTGGCAGCTGGGCAGAGCTCCTAAGCCACACCTCCCCCTTCTGCTTGCTGGAGTAGGTCCTCAACCAGACATCCCGCATGGAGATCCAGCTGCTAGAGACCTCCCTATCCACCAACAAGCTGGAGAAGCAGCTGCTGCTGCAGGGCCACGAACTGCACCGCCTGCAGGGACAGAACAGGTGGGTATTGGCCCCAGCACCAGGCTGGGAGTCAAGGTTGGGATGCAGGGTGGAAACCAGAGCTAGGGCTGGGGCTGAGACTAGGGCTGGAGCCAGGGCAGGAAGCGGGACTTGGGCCAGTGTCTGAGATAGTGGATGGGGGCAAGGGAGAAATTTGGGGGACTAGAGCTGGAGCTGGGACTAGCTCGTGTTGGAGGACAACTGAAACCAGGGCTGGAGTCCAGACTGAGGCTCAGCTTCAGGTCTGCCTGGCCCCATCACTGGGTGGGGACAGGAGATGGGCACTTTCCTGGGACTCAAGACATCTTGATTTTTTTCTTTCCCCTTCCTTCCTTCCTTCCTTCTGTCCATAAATTTAACAGCTTTGTTGAGATATAATTTACCCACCATACAATTTACCTGGTAAATTTTATTGGCTTTACTTCTTTGTAAATAAATTAATCTGATCCCATTTACCTGCTCCCCTTCCCAGAAGCAACCACAGATACCAGGCTCTTGTCTATACTGTTAGAGTCTCCACATTTATAAGCAAATATACATCAGGGGAACACCCTTTAAATTATAAAGAAGAAAACAGTCTCAGTGTATAGATAAGGCAGAGAAATCTGACAACTGAGACTGATTTCATCTCCGTTTCAAGCTGAGTGGAAAAAAATCTGCCAAGGTCAGGGTTTTGGAAGAACCAGAGTTCATTTCTACCCACTGAACCAGTCACAGGCCTGTCAACAGAGTGAGATGTTATTATTATTTACATGCTGGGTCAGGATAAGGTCACAGGATCACCCAGCTCCCTCTGATCAGGGTGCAATTAATGACAGTTTGCCCACCCCAAGGTCTTGGTGGCAAGCACTGGGACACTTTCAATCACTCTGAATTGGTAACAGGTGCCTAGAAATCAATGGAGATGGAGGACATCATCAGTCATTCTTGACCCATGAAGACAGCTAGAATTCTAGACTCTGAGTGTGCCCAAATTCTCTCTCTTCCTGTAGCATCATTTGAGGTTTGGAGGAAAGTCCTTCTGACTAGCTGGATTCATTTTCTTAGTCTCCAGAATGGGTCAGCACAACTGAATGGATGGTAACGCGTCTCCCTCCCAGCCCTACCCCTCAGTCACCTACCCACCTGAGCCAGAAGTGACCACTGTTCCTAGTATCTCCTGTGCCCTTCCACTCATTCAATCAACTATTATTTTTTGAGCTCTTTCTATGTGTCAGGCACTATTATAGACACTGGGGATACAGAAGTGAAAAACAGACCAAGATCCCTGTCTTCCTGGAGCTGGCGTTCTATAAGCTGATACTCCAGGGTTTCTTATGAATATGCAAATGTACACAATAAAGATCCCCAACTTATGATGGTTCAACTTAAAAATTTTCAACTTTACAACCATGCAAAACAATAAGCATTCAGTAGAAACTACTTCAAGGACCCTTACAGCTATTCTGCTTTTCTCTTTCAGTATAGTATTCCATAAATTACACAAGCTATTCAACACTTTATTATAAAATAGGCCTTACTTTAGATGATTCTGCTCAACCATAGGCAGAGTAAGTGTTGTGACAATGTTTAAGCTAGGATATTCAGTAACTTTGATGTATAAATGCATTTTTTACTTACAAGATTTTCTTCTTCCTTTTTTTTTTTTTTTTTTGAGACAGAGTCTCACTTCCACATCCTGGGTAGAGTATCCATGGCATCATAACTCAAAGCAACCTCAAACGTTTGGGCTCAAGCTCTTGCCTCAGCCTCCTGGGTAGCTGGGACTAGAGGCACCCACCACAATGCCCAGCTATTTTTAGAGATGGGGTCTCATTCTAGCTTAGGCTGGTCCCAAACTCCTGAGCTCAGGCAATCCACCTGCCTCAGCCTCCCAGAATGCTAGGATTACAGATGTCAGCCACCATACCCCCCTTGACTTCCAAGATTTTCAACTTCCAATGGGTTTATTGGGCTGTAACCCCGTTGTAACTTAAGGAGCATCTATCTGTGTACTTTCCCTTCTTTATCCTTTCCAAGCCCAAATGTAGCATACCCCGTTGCCATGTTTTGTTTTGGCCTAGTTATCAGGGAAAATATCCTATAACTATCTGATGTGCTTGCTCACTGTCTCCAAGTTCACCATGTTCTGTGTGGCTGCTCCTGCTTTCATTTCCCCAGTCCCCAGTTAGGGGCATCCAGGTCGCTGCCAGTCTTTAATCCAATCGGTGCTACAATGAATAACATTTCCATCTCTCATTGCACACAAGTGACAAAATAATATCTAAAGGGGCAGCGCCCGTCGCTCAGTGGGTAGGGCGCCGGCCACATACACCCAGGCTGGCGGGTTTGAACCCAGCCTGAGCCAGCTAAACAACAATGACAACTGCAACAACAACAACAACAAAATAATAAAATCTGGAGGATAAAATGCCAAAATTCATAAAATTCTTCTTTACTTTCAAATCCATTACAAAAATGCTTCATGTTTATAATGATATCAGCTGACAACAGAGACCTCTATAAAATAAAAGTGAAACTTGGTCTCCCCCTTCCCCCTCCCCACCTGGCCCCTATTTCCTCTTCCGCTCAAAACCCAAGTCACAGAACGTAGCGGGTTTTCTTTCATATTCTTTTCAAACACAAGGACCACTGTGGTCTTTCCCTTCCACAGCCTTCTGTGTGTTTGCTCATATCTCTCTACCTTTACATTGGTGTCTCTCTCTCTCTATCTTCCTGCACATGGGGTTAGACTCGAGGCACCAATTTGTCAACCCCAAGTCCTGGGCATCTTTCCAATCTGTGCAAATACGCTCTGCCTCCTTCCTGGCTGCAGAACATTTCAACGCCCAAACACAACAGATTCGGCCCGTCCTGGCATGTAGGCTGTTCGTAGTTCTCTTTTACGAGCACTCCTCTAAAGTTTTGCTTGCCCTTGCTCCCTGGAGGGTATCTCTGGGAAAGTGGACTGCTGGATCAAAGGGTCAATATACTTGGAATTTGACAATGGCTATCTGGTTGTAGCCCTGCCTACCCCACTCATTCCTCTAAGGACCCCAATCCATCTTCCTCCTCGGTCTGTGCCTGTAGCTTGCTCCACCTCTCTTGAGCTTCGGCGCTGGTCTGAAGGGACCCCGGGGCCCAGGGGAAGCCACGGGGACCACAGGCTCACCGCCGTGCACTCTCTGCTCCGCAGCGCGCTGGAGACCCGGGTACAGGCGCTGGAGACGCAGCAGCAAGCGGAGCTGGCCAGCCTCCGCGGCGAGAAGGAGCGTCTGCGGCGCCTTCTGGGCCGTCAGAGCGGCGCCCTAGCCGGCCTCGAGCGCAGCCTGCGCGCCGCCAGCAGCAACTCCAGCCTCCTGCAGCGCCAGCAGCGCCAGCTGCTGGAGTCGGTGCAGCGCCTGGTGAGCGCGGTGGCCCAGGGCCCGGGTGAGCAAGCGGCTTGCGCCCCAGCGTGGTGGGAGAAAGTTGGGAAAGGGGAGGAGACCCTGCTGGCCCTCGTGTTTCTCTCTGGGCCTGGACCCCACAGAGGGAAAGGAACAACAGACAGTAATGACAATGGCAAACACTACAGTACTAAGAGGAGCCACTTCAGACTCTGGCCCCGGACTCCATGGGTGATCTCGGGCATGCCCTGTCCCCCTCTTGGCCTGTTTTTCCCTCTGTTTAGTGGAGGTGATGACAATGACAAAGACAAAAGCAGCCCAGGATTCAGCTCTAGCCCTACTTGCCTGGGCTTGCCCTTCCCCTCCCTGGGCCTTAGTTTACCTATCTATAGAATGGGGAGGATTGCACTCAATGCACCCCAAGGATTTCTCTGTCATGTCCCCAGAAGGCCAAAGAGAAGCGAGGCAGCATCTCTGGCCCTGGCTTCTGGAAAGGGAGACCAATGCCTGGCGTACTCTCTACCCTCACTGACGTTTTCTAATGAGGTCCACCTGGCGTGGCCAAGGCATTCTTGGTTCCAGCTTCAATCACTCAATCAACAAACATTTACTGAGCATCTACTGTGCACCAGGCCCAAGGCTAGGTGCTCAGGATACAGCAGTAAACAGGAAAGTCATGGCCTCTATCTCTTGCAAAAATGACCACACCCCTGTCTGTGGGTCCCAGAGGGAAAGAGAGGAAAGTGTGTGTTTTCAAGTCCTACTATGCATGTGCCAGCTGTTCTGCTATTAGTGTTCCTGAAGTTTCCAGGCTATGAACGGCCCAAGGGCTGTGCTAAGGAGAAGGGAGTTTATCCTGAGGCCAGTGGAAGACTTAGGAGGCTTTTGAACAGGGTGGTTCTACATTTAGGAAGCTCTGATTAGAACCACAGAGTAGGCAATGCCTTGGTTAGAGAAAAAGACCAAGGAACGGGCTCCTATTAACCCTGGATTGCCACAGGGAGAGACTAGAAGCCTTTAAGGCACAAGGATTCAAGCAACAGTGACAGAATTCCAGGCACCTCCATGGCTGACAGGGATTTGCAGGCAAAGGATCCCACCCTGGTTTCACCTAAGTCTGGCAGACCCTGCTAGGTGAAGGTTTGAGGCCCAAGGAAGTCACAGCAGAAGTGGATGCCTTCCAAACCATGAGATGTGGGGTGATCAAATCCATTGCCAGCTTGTACGTAGCCCTGGTAGCAAGGCTGCCTTAACTAATCCCATGTGTGGGTTTCTTGTAGCTCAGCCCAAGGCACAGGATCTGGGCCCAGTGCCTCTCCCCACCAGCCCACCATTAACCCTGTCTCCAGATGTGGCTGAATGTCTGCTCACCAGTGTGGGTGGGAGGCTATGCTGAGCACCTCACCTCAGGCACCCTTTGCCCAAACACCCTGTCCTCCTCCCCACTGTCACCAAGGAAGTACACTAAGGAGCTGCTTTGCCCCTGTCTAGAGGGAGAAACTGAAAGAGGGTGTAGAGCAAGAGAGCTGGATGGGACTGGACACAGGGACCAAGTGTCCCTGAAGCATGGCAGGAAGGGAGCACCCCCACTGAGCAGGTGGAAGCTGGTGAAAGAAGAGGGTCATGTCTCCTGCTATTTCCAGGCACCAAGGAGCTAGGTTCAGAGGTTAGAAGGGCAGGGAAACACGTAGGAAAGACCTGACCTGTGCTCAGTATAAAACAGCATCCCTTAATGTAAACTGTGTGCCCAGCCTTATGTAGCCACAGTAGTGGAGACCCAGGGTAGGGGGGTGTGGTAGGAAGGGCACTGGCTTTGCAGTCAGATGGACCAGAGTTCAAGTGCTGTGTCCTTCACTGGGATTTTGCATAAGTCCAGATTATTTTTTTCATAAATCCCAAATGGGATTTGCATTTAATTTCTCAGAGCCTCAATTTTCCTCACTTATAAAATGGTTTCTTACCCAGATGACCAGATCAGTGTGTGGATGTGAAGAGGCTCAGCACAGTGCCTAGGACCAAAAGGGGGTGGAGCTGGTACAAATTACCAGCCCAGAGATTCAGAAGGGCCTAAACTGGGGTCAAAAGCTATTGTATTTTAATAACAAGTCTATCCTATTCTTACTCCCCCACCCCATGTATTTTTGCTGGCCCCAAATTGCCTTTGAAAGTATGCAGCACTAGGAAACGCTACAATACATAGTGGGTAGTCCATTTTTATTGTTACTGTTATTATTACTATTATTGTTGACTAAGAAAAATAACAGTGGACAGAGGCTTAGAAAGGGTGGCTGGAAATCTCAGGTCAACGCCCAGCTCTACCCTTGCCTCACAGGGTAGTTTGACCTGCTCACCTATAGGGCATCTCCTCCTCCCCTTCCCCATGCTTGTCTTCAGTTCCCCAGGAACAGCTAGGGAATGCCAACAGGTGGGACAGGGAAGACCCCTACCCAGGCAATGTCTATGCACAGGCTGAGATGGATTTGGGATATGAGAACAATAGCCACCTTCAGATAAGTACCCCAGATCCAGGATCTGAGATCCAATCTCAGGTGTGAAGCCAAAACAGGAAGTCCCGCCTCTCAGTAGCCTCATGGTTCCTTATTGGTGTTGACCCCTATCCATCTGAAATTTTACCTCCTCCTTAGGTACCTGCCCAGGGAGACGGATAATGGTAGAATCACAGTCCAAAACTCTAACTGGATTACACTAATTGAGCAGAGGGGATTTTAAATCACTGCTGTTTATTTGTCAATAGTCACTTTTTCCAGGGCCTTGGTACATTTGGGTTGTTAAATTAATACTTTCTTAATCTCATGCAGTTCAAAGGGAACTTAACATGGGCCCTCTAAAATTAGTTGTTGATTCCTGGAGAGGGCAGAATGAGGGAACCTTGTCCAGGGCTACAGAAAGGTGCTGCCAAAAGTGCAGACAGTGGAGGGAAGCCCAAAACCTCCCACCCAAGGGAGCTCCAAGGAGGAAAGGCCCTGCCCCATGTGCCCTTGGGCCAGTTACTTCACTCTGGGGCCTCAGTTGGTTGGTCTGTGAAGTGGGAAGTACCTGGCTGGAGTTTAGGCCCTGATTGTCTTCTCCTAGAGGACTCTAGCAGCCTCCTTTCTGGTCTCACCCCCTGCTGGCCCCACGCCACACTCTGGCCAGAGTGCTCTTTCTCGGCACAGAGAGTTTGGGCTCCTCAGGCTGGCATTCAAGGCTGACCTGGCCCTGCTGAAATCTCAGCCTCCTTTCTCTCCCCTTCCTTTCTCA
The DNA here is from genome assembly GCA_963574575.1 of Galagoides demidoff. Classification (NCBI taxonomy): domain Eukaryota; kingdom Metazoa; phylum Chordata; class Mammalia; order Primates; family Galagidae; genus Galagoides; species Galagoides demidoff. The sequence continues at coordinate 12,436 of CAUYQV010129544.1, forward strand.
CCCTCTCCCTTTCATCCATCAGCCATAGGGCTATGTGGCCACAGCTCTGTTCTCGTGGTATGAGTCATTTCTTCTCCAGGGTTGCAGCCTCTGTTGCCTCCTCCCCTGGACACACCAGGACTGTTTCCCCTTTGGAGCATTTGCACATGCTGTTCCCTCTGCCTAAAATACCCACCACTTTTCCATCTGGGCAACTCCTGCTCATAGTCCAGGTCCCAGATTACTGTTACCTCCTCTAGAAAACTTCCCAGATCTGATCCATCTCCCTTTCCCCAGCACCCCTCAGCCCAGAACCTGGCACAGAGCAGACAGGCTTGCTCTCTGCTCCTTTCCCTCTCTTCTTGCTCATTTCCACCTGACTTTTGTTTGACCCCATTGCAGCCTCCATGAGGGCAGCTGAGCAGGTGTTTCAGGACTGTGCAGAGATCCAGCGCTTCGGGACCAATGCCAGTGGTGTCTACACCATCCATGTGGGCAACATGACAGAGCCCAGGAAGGTTAGGAGGCTCCCTGGGGACCGAGGCTGCCAGAGCGTGCTGAGTCCAAGGCTTCCCGGACATATGCCCCTATCAACACCAGGCTTTGTTCAACATCTGTGATACTAGAGAAGGTGGGAATGGCCCTGCCTTCTGAAGCCCCCACCCCAACAGGGGTCAGATCATAGGATTAAGGAGACGTTCCCAAAGTTGGAAATGTATCCTTCACCAGGATCTTCTGCAGAGATATTTTTAACTGGAATAGTAAGAGATTGTTCTGTGTAGGTTAAGGTGTTGCTAACTGATGTTACAAATAAACCCTGAAATTCTAGGAGCTTAGCACAAAGAAGTGTCTTTCTAGTTTACATATAGTCCAGGTGAAGGCAGAAGTTGGGGCTTTGCTCCACATGGGAGATTAGAAACCAGGGCTGATGAAGGTGTCCCCATCTTCAGTGAGTGACTCCCAAGGTTGTCCTGAGCTTTCAGGTCCAGCCAGCAGACAGGGAGGTCAAAGGGAATGTGGATGTCCAGAAGGAGGGTTTAGGGCCAGGCCCCAGAGGGGAAAAAGTGTGGGCAGCAACTATCCAGGGTTCTCGTTTCATAATTCCCTTTTTCAATTTCCTTTCAACCATTGGGAATATATCAAGGAGAATGGCTCAGATGTGTCCAGATGGTCTTGAACACCTCACACCCTTGCTAAACTTTCCTTTTAACAAAAAGAGATGAAGCCTAGGGCCCTGTGCTAGCAACAATGCCTAGCTAGGATTTTATTGTTTTGTGTTCATTATATTTTTACAATTTTCTGAATAAAGGCAAGTGTTACTAGTTTTCCATCTATGGTGCTGGTAAGATTTCATTTTAAGTTAGATTTAATCTAAATATTTAAGTGAAAAATAAAGGACACAATTTTTCAAAGTAAATATGCTATGTGAAACTAAGTAAATTCAGCGGTGATGGAATCCAGGCAGGTGTAAATGGCTGAAATTTGGAGCATTGATAGAAGAGCTGATCTGGGAATCAAGAGATCTAGACTAAAATCTCAGCTTTACTTTTGATTCATTTGCCTTAAGCAAGTTCTAGCCCTCTCTGGGCCTCAGTTTCCTTTCCTTCTCTCTCTGCTACCTCTATTACAGATGCTACTATCTTCTCCTCCTTGGCAGCTCTTTCCCATCTCAGAGCCTCTATTCCTGCTCTCTCTCCACTAGTAATGCCATTCCCACTCACCTCTACCTGGCAGGCACATCACTATCCAATGCCTTCTTCCAATGCCACTTCTTCCAGGAAGCCATCCAGGGTTACCCAGAGACTCCTTCTTGAGGGTCCCTCACGGTAGTTGCCCAAATATTCATAATCAATATTCTATCTGCCCTATCATAGCTTCCTCCAGACTGAGCCAGCACTGAGGGTTCATTTATGTCTGATTTGTTGATTCATTTAGTCCAGATCCAGGCACCATATTTGTGTTTACTGAACATCAAGCATGTACTGAACTGGCAGGAAAAATACTTGAACAAAGGTTAGGCTGAAATATTAGTTGCCACAGATATAAGTTCTTTGAGAGAATGAACTCTTATCCATAGTGGTATCCCTAGTGCTTTGAACAGAGCCTGGCGTGTTGTAGGTGCTCAGAAAACATTTGTCCACTGAATGATGGTAGTAACAGTCAACTACCACTGTGCACTAAGCACTTAAATATTAATATTTAATTCTTATGGTGCTGGGTGTGGTAACTTCAGCCTGTAGTCTCAGCTACTTGGGAGTCTGAGTGGAGAAGATGGCTTGAGCCCAGGAGTTCAAGACTACAATGAGCTGTGATTGCTTCACTGCTCTCCAGCCTGAACAATAGAGCAAGACCCTGTCTGAGAAAGAAAGAAAGAAAGAAAGAAGGAGATTTTAAAAATCATTCTTATTTTTTTATTTTTTAAATTTAATTTATTAAGTTTTTTGGAGACAGAGTCTTACTTTGTTGCCCTCGGTAGGGTGTCATGGCATCATAGCTCACAACAACCTCAAACTTTTGGGTTCTAGCGATTCTCTTGCCTCAGCCTTCCAAGTAGCTGTGACTATAGGCACCCTCCACAATGCCTAGCTACTTTTTTTTTTTTCTGAGTGCTGTGGTATCACAGCTCACAGCAACCTCAAACTCTTGGGCTCAAGTGATTCTCTTGCCTCATAGGTGCACACCCTTGTACAATCTCTCTCTGTGTAGGTGCTCTAGGGAACATACCTAGAAATAGAATTATGGTTTGTAGAATTTCTCCCCAGTAGCTGGGACTACAGGCGCCTGCCACAACACCTGGCTATTTTTAGAGATGAGGTCTCACTCTGGCTCAGGCTGGTCTTGAACTTGTGAGCTGAGGCAATCCACCTGCCTTGGCCTCCCAGAGTGCTAGGATTACACACATGAGCCACTGTGCCCAGCCTGCCCAGCTATTTTTTAAGAGAAGGGGGTCTGGTACTTGCTTAGGCTGGTCTTGAACTCCTGAGCTCAGGCAATCCATCCACCTCAGCCCCACAGAGTGCGAACGTAGCAGGAACTGACTCAGACAAAAAGACTCTCAGGTACCAGTAGGAAGGGGAAGTGGTTTTATTCACCAACAGGGAGACTTGGTGGACTAGTATTCCAAAAACCAAGCCCACCAACTCAATTTCTGGCCTTTTATAGAATTTTAGGGCTTGGGTGCATGTGAAAATCTCGGGATTTAGGGAAGGTCAGGCCAGCACATGACCTTGGTGCATGGCCGCCAGTCATTTGAAGGCAACAGAAGGTCAAGGAAGTTACAAGGTTACTACTTAGGTTCAACATGCATCCTCTGAGGGCATATAGATAACAGGAGCATCCTCTGAGGGCATATAGATAACAGAAACCTTTGCTGCAGTGGGGGTTATAATTAGTAGCTTGGTACTTATTGCAGACTGCCTGAATAATGCCTGCACAAAGTTACTGGAGCAGAGTCCACTTCTGCTTCTCTCCCCTGCCTCATTAGGATTATAGGTGTGAGCCACCATGCCAAGCTGGACTAAGTCATTATTAACCCATGTTTTTATGTGACTAATATTGATTTTTAAAATGTATACAAATGACTTACTGTTGGTGGAATTTCTCTCTATACCAAGTCCTTGGTCTTGGAATTTAAAGAAGGAAACCACAGACCACATGATAAATGACAAGACAGAGTTCATTGATAAAAAGATTGATTGATAGAAAGGTTGATAAGCAACAGAAAGAGAATGGAATTTCTAGCAGCAGAGGGGGGATCCAAGTGGGAAGCCCCCAAGTCTTCAGTCTAGGGCATTTAAGTCCTATCCTGCAGGTTGGGGGTCTGGGGGAAGTATGCCACAATTGGGCAGAGGTCTGCAGGCAGAAAATAATCCTGAAATTAGCACAGGAATGTGGTCCTTGCATTTTTTTCCTCAGGCAAGGAATTAGGGTGTGTGCTCCCTACTCAAGGGGGAACCGCCCAGAAACCATCAGGCTTCTTTGTTCCTGACATTCATGACCTTGCTTGAATGTGGCCTGGAAAAGGTTTATGCCTACACGTGAGAGTCTGTGTTGAGACTGATTTCTTAGCTTACCCAGGCCTAGAAAATGGGGGTACATCCCTATCTAGCCTGAGTGGGGGAACCCTGTATAAATACGAGACACGTTCTTTTGTTGCTGGTTTTGTCATTCGGGAGTATTTGTGAAGTTTGTGTTTATTACCACATATTAGCTCTGGATGGTTTTTGAGTTATGCTTGGTAATATAGAGTATTCCATTGTAAGTTTATGCCTTATTATCCATTTTCCAATTGATGGCTTTAGACAGTTTTTAATTTATACCTATTAAAAGTAATGCTGTTTTCAGCACCCTTGTACAGTCTCTCTGCATAGGTGCTCTAGGGAACTTACCTAGAAATAGAATTATGGGTTGTAGAGTTTCTACCTAAGGTAATGTTGTGCCCGAAACTCCCCCAAGTGGCCCCAACAGACAGTCCGAGACACACTGGGATGTAAAAAGCACAAGGTGAGCTTTATTCAAGCCCGGGCCTGGACTCTCCTGGCATGCAAGCCAAGGACGAGCCTCGAACCTGGGGTGTGGAAGGTTTTTATGGGATACAGAAGGCAAGAAGGGTAGGGTCGGTTACGGTTACACTCTTGATTGGTGGTTGATGATTTCATTAGTACGGGGAGGATTTGGATTGGTACAGGCTGAGGGGTGGGGGATTTCCTAACCGGGGGCCTGAGGTGGTACAGCCTGATTGGGTAGTTGAAGGGGAATACTTGAATTTCAAGGAAACTGAAACTTACTGCCTATTTTGGCAGCTGTCTGCCTAAGGTGACTCAACCAACGGCTCAATGGCTATGAAACCAGGGGTGGAGGAGGCAGCAGGGAGTGGCCCTGTGGGTTTACCAGCAAAGGTTGGGGTGGAGGGAGGTGGATGGGCTAGGAACAGAGCTTATGCAGTAAACAACAAAATGGCGCTGGTCTGGCCCTCTCAGTAAGAAGCTGAAGCATAAAATAAAATTTTTGAGTTTACTTGAGCCAATGTAAGGACAGGTGGTCAGGAAGCACTTAATTAAAGTTGCCTTTTAAAGTGCTTGAGAGAACAAAAGAGAAGCTTGAAACTTAAAAAAAAAATTCAAAACATTAAGGGTTATGAATGTTTTTGTTACATAGACATTTTCTTTTTTTTCTTTCTTTTTTTTTTTTGTAGAGGCAGAGTCTCACTTTATGACCCTCGGTATGTTGGGACTGAAAGCGCCTCTGAGAGACCATGCGCACATGGAAAACCAAGGAGTTTTTATTTCTTAATGGGCATATGCTTGGGTCACTCCCGCCATCAGAATGGCTGCAGGAGAGTGACCCCGAAACAATGGCCAGGGAAGTTCTTATACATTTTCTTATGAGTTACTATGGGTTGCAATAAAATGCTGGGGAAGGTAGTTGAGGGAGAAGCCTATGTGTGGTCACCTATTGGTCATTGGGGAAGGTCTGGGGATTCCAATAGGTCAACTGTCCTTCCGTGGTCAGTTGTCTCTGCTGGGGTGAGTTATATGTGACTCCCTGATTGGTTGTTGCTCCCATGGGTGGTTTACCTGGTTTTTGGCTTGTGCCTGTTGTGGAATTTCCTGTGGGCCCCGCCCCCCGTCCCCTCTCCCTCTTCCCTTTCCTTGGTTGTTTGTTCCCTCTTATCTATAGGATGGAGTTACTGCTGTCTCTTCATTCTTCCTTTAAGTTAGGATGCGGCTGAGACCAGTCCTGGGCTCAGAGTTGGTGTAAGGTGTTTTTGTTCACAGTTTGATATTGGGATTTAAAACTAATAATTAGACTGCATTTATTTTTTCTGTGATAAAGGTAGTTAATTTATTTAATATGCAGCATCCAAAGGTTAGTATAAGAATGAGGAGTACTATGGAACCTATGAGGGCAGAGATTAAAGTAGTTAGCCAGGGGGACCAGTTAAACAGAGATTTATACCAAGAAATTTGTTGTTGCTGTTCTAACTCTCTTTCTCTTAGTCTTTAAACTTCTCTCTGATAGCCATCCATTTTCAAAGAGGGGCCACTCCTGCTCATAAAGACTCCTTAGCTTTCCTGGTGTCATAGTCACCTACAAATTTTTTCTTAAAGTGCTTCAACATAGTGGCTATGGGGTGGGCTTCCTTTGTTTATTACTTATTTTTGTCTCAGGTCTTGCTTCTGAGATGTACATTTACACCACACTCTTTGGCCAGTCTTTTAGTCCTATTTAACAGTTGAATTTACTAAAATAGTTATGACTTATTTTATGAGTTGATACTACAGACAAGGCTGGGATCTAATACAGGTGAGCCACAGCCTTTTTTTTTTCTTTGAATTATTTTTCTCTTTCTCCAATTTCTCTCTTTACTAAAGATAAATTACAGTAGAACCAACTCAGTTGTCAAAATGACCTGTACCTTCAGTGTGCTGATTATTTGCATAAAGTGCAGTAAGAATTATTATTAGTCATCTAGACTCTTTGGCTTTGCTGGAATCTTTTATAAGGAATTTTCAGGCCAGACTTTCTCAAGAGCCTTTCATGAGCCCAGGTTTCATCTGTGCCATAAGATACCTGTATGCATTGGGTACATTCCTCTTCTTTTGAGGTTCCCCAAGCACCTTTCGATTTCTTAGACCTGACAGCAAGCGACCTTTGTTACCACAGATCAGGAAAGGTTACTGATGGGTGTCTGGCCAGTTTTCCAAAGGGCTTTCTTTATTGGCCTTATAAAGTCAACCTTAATTCCTTAATGTTGTCTGGATACCTCTGGAAATGCTATTCCAGCCAAAGCCTTGGTAAAATACCAGTGCCTCTATCATG
>CAUYQV010129547.1:0-10167 GCA_963574575.1 Galagoides demidoff
GAGGTGGCGGGTTCAAACCCAGCCCTGGCCAAAAAAAAAGACAGATGAATGGCTAGCAAACATATGAAAAAAATGCTCATCATCCCTAATAATTACAGAAATGCAAATCAAAACCATCCTGAGATACCATCTAACCCCAGCGAGAATGGCCCACATCACAAAATCTCAAAACTGCAGATGCTGGCGTGGATGTAGCGAGAAGAGAACACATTTACACTGTTGGTGGGACTGCAAACTAATACAGCCTTTTTGGAAGGAAGTATGGAGAACCCTCAAAGAACTCAAGCTAGACCTCCCATTTGATCCTGCAATCCCATTACTGGGCATCTACCCAGAAGGAAAAAAAGAATCCTTTTATCATAAGGACACTTGCACTAGGCTGTTTATTGCAGCTCAATTTACAATTGCCAAAATGTGGAAACAGCCTAAATGCCCACCAACCCAAGAATGGATTAACAAGCTGTGGTATATGTACAACATGGAATACCATTCAGCCATTAAAAAAAGATAGAGACTTTACATCCTTTGTATTAACCTGGATGGAAGTGGAACACATTATTCTTAGTAAAGCATCACAAGAATAGAGAAACATGAATCCTATGTACTCAATTTTGATATGAGGACAGTTAATGACAATTAATGACACAGTGGATTAAAGGAAGGGGAGAGCAGAGAGAGAAAGAAGGAGGGAGGGATGGGGGGAAAAAGTTGGAATTGGAAACACAATAGAAACAAATATTAATATTATAGAACAGGAAATAGAGATAGGAAACTGATTCCAATATAAATTTAACTTGTGATAAAGATGGCATTTCAAATTATCAGGGGAAAGGGTGATTCTTAAATAAACCCTAATAGATCAACTGGAAAAATACTTAGAAGTAAATGTAAAAACAAAGCTGACTCCTGGCCTCATTCATTAGTCCAAATTCAATTCCAGATGTAGCAAAGATTTTAAAGTCCTAAAAGAAAGTATAAGTATATAAAGGTATGTATAATAAATTTATAATAATTGAAGTGGAAAGTCCTAGCTAAGCAAAACATAAAACCTATAAAGAAAGAAGTTTAAAATTTTTGACTACAAAAATATTTTATTTTCTATATAATTTAAAAATAAAACATAAAAGTCAAAAATTAAACAACAAATTGGGGAAAATACTTAGAACATATTAAACAGACAAAAAGTTAATTTGCTTAATTTACTATAGTGAGACCAAAAAAACAACTCAATAGAAAAAAATGGGCAAAGGATTTATAAATGGAATTCATGTAAAAGGAAATACAATCTGCTAATAAATAATTTAGCAAGTGTTCAATCATATTCATAATTAATTATTGAATGTCAAAAGAATGAGATATTTTAACTTATCAAACACTCAAAATTGAAAATTTTTGATATGGTATCATCAGTACTGATAATGGTTGGGAATATAAACTTTCAGCATATACTTAGTGGGAACATAAATTGATTCGAACTACTTCAAGAGAAATAGGAGGACAATATGTCTCAAACTTAAAACTATACATACTCTTCAACCAGTTGAATGATATTTCTAATTAAAAGGAATACTTAGGAAATTCTAAAATGAACATTCCTATTGATAACAGCAATTCTACTTCCATGAATTTATCCTAAAAATATACTCACAAAAGTACCTCAAGATGTATGAACAAGGATATTTGTCATAGCAGAGCAAAATGACAAAACAAAAAATACTGGAAACTACAAATACAGCCGTCAAGACATAATGGGCTAAACAAATTCTGCTACATACAGTAGAACACAAGGAAGCTGCTAGAAAGAAAGAGGTAGGTCTGTATGAATTATTATGTGTCTGTCCTAAGGGAGAGGGAGACACAGATGCAACCCAGTGTGTATAACATTATGCCTTTTCCTTGGCCTACATTGGGGTTCTTTAAATTAGCAAGAAGAGGAGAATGCATGAGTGTTGCATAAGCAACCAGCAATGTCTAGCACAGATTATTTGATTCTCAAAACTAGGATCCCATACTAGGATAAGAGGAACTGCAGAAAAGTTGATTAACTAACAGAAAAGCAAGTTCATCAAGCAAATTCCCATGGAAACATGACTTATGAGTTCCAGCCCTGAACTAAGTAAGACTCCGGTACCTCTTCTGGAGAATTGCAGAGAAGTCAATTTTATTTCTTACTCTCCCTTCACTCCCACTCACAAAAACACACACACTAGAAATTAAACAGTGTGAGGACAGGGCCTTTATTTGGTTCACTAGTATCTATCCCTAGCACTAAGAACTAAGTCTGGCAAACAAGTCACCTAAAATAAAGGAATGAATTATAAAGCCAGCACTAGAATGGACCCAATGTAATCTTTTCTGTAATCTTTTCTGTCGGTCATCCTTGGTGCCCTGCAACGAGCTCACTCGCTCACTCCAGGCCTCTCTGCACTGATACCACCTACAGAGATCTCATCAACTAAGATTTGGCAATTCATTTATTACCTAATAAACTACATACCTCCATCTCACTTCTCTGCCCTTCCCCATATACATAAGAGGAGATAAATACCTAGACAGTGTAATGTAAGCACTGCTACTCAAAGCGCAAGTCTACAATGAGATAAGAAGCTTGTACCAGAATGTAAGCCACTTCCTTCATCTAGAAAGTGTTGCTACAAGACACTTAGGGTGTAGCTGATTTACGTTCTGGCACAAGCTCCTTATCTCCTTGAATAGAACAGTAACAAACTCAGAAATGCAGGTCACACTTCGAATAATGCTAATTTAAAGTAGGGCCGCAAGTCTTCAAGTCCCAGTATTTGAGAGTCTTTCTTTGCACTAACCATTGCCTTCTCCATCAAATCAGTTTCCCCACGGACGGGAGAGATCTGAAGCAGCAAAACGCACTGGTTAGGATAAAGAAAAACAGAAAAAAGAAGTGGGGAGGGGGCCGAATAAACCTGACCTAACTTACACAGAGGAATTTTGCACATAGGAACTCAAAGTAACTTCTTCGACCCTGGAAATTTGTGATTAAATTGGTAACAGATTACTGGCTAAGTCACAAGCACCAACAATGTGGTTAAAAACAGTAATTAAGCATGTGAAAAATCAGATGCAGAGGCTAACAGTCCTGTGTAATTTCAAAAATTCTGCAGTCTCCATTATCTGTCACTTTCCATTAGATTTGCAACTTGGCTAAACTCAGGACTTCCACACAACAGTACCATGTCACATAAAATCCAGTATCCAATTGAGAGTCAGAAAATCACCCTTTTTTAATCTCTGGACTAGCATTCCCATGAGCCAATGATCCATAAATAAACACTATTTTTAAGTCTTCATTACAGAGCACATAGTTTCTCTTCAGACAAGATGGAGCTGCCAACTTCTCTTCTTAAATCTTAATCCCTTCTATTCCAAAGAAAAAATAGAAACATGCGCACAGAAGTTCAGAAGAAATAGAAAGTGGAACTCCCATCCTTCCATGGCTATAGTCTTCCTCTAAACACCCATAAAACTCCACAATTTAAAAAGCTTCCTTTTTTAATACAAGAAGAATATATTCTTTTTTTTTTTTGGAGACAAAGTCTCACTGTCACCCTCAGTAGAGTACTATGGCATCACAGCTCACAGCAACCTCAAACTCTTGGGCTCCAGCGATTCTCTTGCCTCACCCTCCCAAGTAGCTGGGACTATAGGCATCCACCACAACGCCCTGGCTACTTTGTTGTTGTAATTGTCATTATTATTTAGCTGGCCCTGGCTGGTTCGTACCCATCAGGCTCAGTGTTTCAATGTGCTACAGGTGCCGAACCATAAGAAGAATATATTCTTAAATAATTCACAACTTTACACCTCACCTCCAACCAAATGATACCTATGTCTCTAGTCTCTCCAATTTGATTTCTCAGGAACAGCCATCATCTCCAAAAATTACTTTTATCATTTCCTAGCTTTTTACCTTCTATATAATCTATATCTACAAATATGGTTTCCAAATTCAACAGTGACAAAATTAAAAATTATCCTCCCTGACTCCCACCCTAGCCATGCCTTATTCCAGTCTCACGTTTCCTTACCCAGAAAAATCCAATACTGAATTTCTCCTCGTGTGTGCCCTCTGTTCCCTTTTCTTTCCATTCTGTTGCCTACTTATTTGTTCCAAATTCTTCTAATTTCTCCAAATTTGATGATAGCTAAAGAATTTATCCTTTCTATTTCTGCTAATTCTTTGTCACCCTTGGATCATAGAATTCATATAAATTAGAACTTTATACATGTCTTCTAACAAACGTTACTTATCAAATTCTATTGTTCTTAAGTACGAAGTAACATAAGTGCTCAGCAATACTATCTATTGGTTTCAGGCAGAGCTGAAGTGTTTTTGACTCTGACATGCAGCTTTGCTGATACCTGTAAACATTTATAAGGTGAAATTTTATAAGTAAGCGAGGACCTGTCTTTCCAAATACTTAGTATATTGCTATCCATGTGCCTGATAACAACATTTTGCACATCATAAAAGCACTCAATAGATATATCATTCGGTAGATAAGGAATTTTATAATGCTTTAAAAGAAAAATAGGAAAAAAATATCTTCTTAACTATTACAACCTTGATCTTCAAACATATGCTCTCTAATCCAACAACTCCACACTTAGGAACAGAGATTAAGGAATTGATCTTAAATGTAAATAAATAAATGTGTACCTACATATGTCCTTGAGTAAATAAATATACAAGATGTTTACCTTAGCCCCTAGGATATTCAGCAATGATTAACAAAATTATATTCATTCACTTGGAAGAATGTTTTGCAACAATTACAAACAACATCAATGTAGAAGAGGCAATATTTTATAAAAAATGATTGCTATAAGGTTAAATGAAAAAGCGAGGTTTCGAATTTTATCGACACTATTATTGTGATTATTTTTAAAGCAGGACACAGAAAAAAGGTTGAAAGGAAATATAGCAATGAGGTTACAGGCAATTTTTTCTATGCTTTGAAAATTCCTACAATGAACACTTACTACTTCTGGAATGAAAAAAAAATAAGTTTTACTATGAAAGTCTCAATCTTTTACTCAAGTAAAAAGGAAGAGGCAGACTATGTGGAGGAGGCTACAAAGAAAAGCAACTTTGTCTATACTTGTCTGTATTTTAGGTTCCCCATTTTACAAACGTGTCCTACTCTATTACTGAGGTAATTTTTCACAGTGGGTAATGAAATGTTAACAGCACATCTAACTATGCCATTCAATTTCCACTGTTGATAATCCACATCTCCAAAAAACAACTATTCTCCATATATTGACCTTTCAATGTATCTAAGTAAACTGACCACAGACTAGCCATGAACCAAGGCTAATTTGAGATCTTATTTCTCCCATTTGTGTGTTTTAAGCAAATCATTAAACCTCATGTATCTCCAGAAGTGTGTCAATAGTTTCTTAGTGGCATACATCAGTGTCTCAAAACCTCTACAATGAAGGAACTTCCAGATATCCCTAATAGGACTTCCTGATACCTAACCCTAATATCTCCCTGCCTCTATTTGAACTCATTTCTCCCAGTTCTGTCCTCAGTTCAACCGGCAGCACTGCTCACAGTCACTGAGCTACCGTTAGACAGCCACCCTCTGTTTACATGATTGATCAGTGCATCCCATGTTCATCCTATACAGGGATGTTCATTTGATCATAAGTGGTGGTCAAACAGTTCCAAAAGCATTCTTCAATCTCCTAATATTTCTGCCAATTATAACAAATATGTGACAAACATCAAATTCAGAAATTAATGCTTTTATTGCTATCTCACTTGAGCAAACTCTTCCATTCACTGTGAATAAGTTTTTGGACAAAAGTAAAATCCTTTCAAACATATTCCATCTTTGCTCCTGCTTCCACAGCCCCAGGCCAAAGCACAAGCATCCAGGCCATATCTTATCTTTTTCTGCACATTATCCAATCGGCTTTTTATAGCCAGAAACTCTCTGAATGCAAAGCACGACCTTGGCTACTAGCTTCCCCTGGCAAGAGTTTGAAAGTTATTTATAACTTTAAAATTAGTGTGAAAGCCTACATTTCCCATCATAACTAGTCAAAACATTCCTATTTTCTATAATAATGCGCTCTTCCTTAATTCAGAAAGAACCCCCATATTTTAAACCTATGATAGATAACTGAAAACAAGAATTCAATGAAGAAATGAGAATAAACCGAAGTTCAGCTCTTCCCTTTACAAACGTGACTCTTACCTTGCTGATGCTTCCTATTTAGTAAATGTGCTTAAAATTCGGTTCTTGTAGGGAATTTTCCAAAAAGAGCCTGGGGAGGGGACAAAAAAGACTTCTTGATAGTCACAAAGTTCCAAAGTACCAAACTGAGAGGCAGTGACAGTGGGGCAGTCACTTTAGCTGAGTGTTGTTCCCCCAGGATAAGAAAGAAAGGGGAGGTTACAAGTCAGGGTGGGTGGTATCTAATCCTGAACCGCTAGTCACTGACCTCACTGACAACTTGTTACTGAAAATACTTTGTTGAAAAAGGCCAGGCACATACTTTGCCTAGAGACCTACAAACATAGCTGTTTGGAAGCTCTGAGTAAGTTAGATTTGCATTTCTCTAGTCCCTTTCCAAAATACGGACCTCTTATGTCTAATTAAAGCCGAAGGCTGAATTATTGAAAACAAAAAATGGTAAAGCAGAGATAGCAGGAGGCCAGCGAATCCCCACATGGAAAGATCAATTATGTACAATTATGTACAAATCAGGGTCTTCAGAGCCACAGAGATGCTGACATCAAGGCCATGTGTCACATCTGAGATAGTATTTTTCCTCTAAAATCTTCTCTGTCTCATACCTTGGCACCAAGCATCTCTCTCTCTCTGCTTTCAGCATTTATAAGAAACCACATAATTATCAGTAAAGAATTTAAACTGAAGATTTACTAAGAACGCCATAGAGGGAAGCATTATTAGATTGAAGTCCCCAAAAATATTCTTTTCCATCAAAATTTCTTTTTTCTCTCTGTGTCTATGCTTTTGGTATTTCCTCTTTCCTTGTATTGATATCCTCTCCTTCATTATCTAATGATCCAGCATCTCCCTACCTTATTCTTTCTCATTTCATTAATTTCTTGACCCCGTACTTGGACTTGTATGGCATTTCCCTGGGCATTACTACTTTTTTGACTTTCTTCTAATAACTTCTTAAACAAGAGCCGGTAACCAAAATATCCACTACTCATTTGAGGTTTGCCAGTCCCGTTCTGAAAAGGCTGAATTCAACATAAGAAGAAAGCATTTATTTATTAGTTCTCCAGATCCTCTTAGCTGGAGTATCAGGAGCCAAGAAGAAAGACAGGGTCTGGGGACTGTCAGACAGAATCAACCGTGAGAGGGGTTTCATTTTATATGATTTTCAGGGAAGCCTGAAAAATAACCGTATTTTTGTGTAGCTACCTTTAAAATCTGCATAACTGACATTGCATTTATCTGAAGATTCTTAGTTGCTAACATGCTGCCCTCCCCAGACTTTTTTCAAAGCAGCCTTTTCCCCCTGGAGAATCAGGGAACGGCCTCTTTTCACAGTGAGACAAAGAGGAAGTTTTATGTCTCTCAATCCATCTCTTCTTGAATAAAGAAATCACTTGACACTTGGAAAATAGCAGGTTTTGTCTTAGAGCTTTAATAACGAATGTTTCCTAAACCAGGACTGTTGGATTGAGCCCAAGACAAGACATCCAAATTCTATATTATAAGCCTAGCGGTAACAACACCACAGTAAGTTTCTTACCTGCTCTGTACCTCTCCTTTCCACCTGCAAAATGGAGATAAAAACTCCGATTCTTTTCTAGTTGCTTTTCAGAGGACCTGTGAATTAAATGGATAAAATCTGAAGTGCTTTAAATTACATGGAACTCTTTAGAGCTGCAATACAGAGAAAACCTTGTGACAGTGTTTGGTGCTAGCATAACAATTAAATATCATACGTATCTAAGTATTGTTAAGTGTAATTTTAAAGATCATTGTGGAGTATGGGTTGTTTGTTTTTTTTCTTTTCCTTATTCCGTCATAAAAATGTCTGCAGCCTTCGAGATAGGTTTTAGCTAAAGTATTTCCCACTATAGCCGCAAGAGGTCCTCTCCTAGCAATTCAAATCACGTTGGGTTTGTTGACTAGGGGCCCCATGATCCTCCATTGGGTTGTTGACGGAAAACACAAATCGCCTATGTCAAATTTCCATAGCTAACTATAGGGTAGCAAAAACCCCAGAGAAATCCAGCTTTCTCTGTGTGATCACTGAAGCATGCCGAACACTAAATAGTTCCTGTAAACCACACTGCCCCTGCCGTTTGCATCCTGGCCTCCTTCCAGATTTTCACAGTAATTCTTTCTTGTCACCTTGCCCAGTCTTGTGCAGTATTCATTCTCCATCCCTACTTACTTGTTTCCTTTCTTTATACTTTTCAAATTTTAAAATTCTGGCTCACATTCCTTTTGCAAGCAAACAAAGATTAGGGGTTTAAGAGCTGGAGGGTGAGGGAGAGAAAGAAGGAGAATAAATCTATGCTATTAGTAGCAATCTTCCCGAGTCAATCAAAAGTGTGTTTTTGGTTTTAGATAACAGGGCTGGCCCCGGACAAAGTCATTCAGCTGCGTGTACTGAGAAGCCCCTTGATGTGGAGCCCCGTGTTAAAAGTCAGCTAGAAGACTAGAGGCAAGGGAGGCCTCCACAAAGAAAATAATTCTATCCCTATCAGTATCCCCTCTTGGAAAATAAGCCCTCCAGGGTGCAATTGGTTCTGTAGTCAGAAAGCAGCACAGTTTCTTCTTGTCATTAAAATCCCTCAAAGAATGAAAATAGATTTTGCATGAACCACGGGACCATTTTATTCTATATATAATGTCTCAAAATACTGGCAATTTCAGGTTGGTGCTTAAAAAATAGGTGATTTTCTAGACAGCTATGACACCTTTTTAAGATAAGATTTAAAGCGAGGGATAATTTCTGTTTGTGATAATTAAAATCATTTTATTCAAAAATACGTGATAAATAGCTCTTGCACCTTGTCAGATGTTTTAGATAAATCAATGAATCTGTTTCTGCTTCAAAGGTCTTCTGTGCAGCAAGATGTTTCTCACACTCTTCCCACCCACCACGCTATTAGCTACTAATCAGCTTGCTTCTCTCAATGAGAAAAACAGAAGGCGTCCAAGGAGATGTCCCACCTTCCCTGCCGTCTGTCCTACTACGCACGCACAACGCAAGAAGTAACCTTCCTCTTGCCAAAGACTAATCTCTCCTCTTCTCCTCTGGATCCCTTCTTCCCCCACCTTCCCCAAAACTCCCTCCTTCTTTGTCACCTCCTGTACTGCGTTATCACACCTCTCTAATGACCAGGGCAAACATGTGCCACAGGACTGCTGCCTGAAAGATCTCAAAGAAACAAAAACAGTATCTTTACCCTACGGCTGCCTCCAATTGCCACTCTGGGTCTCTGCTGCCTTCATCATAATACTTCCCAAAACAGTTGTCCACTATCCCCATGTTTTCGCCTCTCATTCACTCCACAGCCCACTCCATGTCATTTCTGTACCTTTCACTCCCATAAAGGCCGTTTTTAACCTTCCATGTGGCCAAAATCGTATTGTCATCTTAGGGACTGTTTCATCCAATTCTATGGCTTTTAATAGGCTGTTGAGTGGGACTTTTCCTATTGCCCAGAATTGACGACTAAAGCCAGAATGAAAGAAAATGAAGCCATCTAGGAGACTTCATGTCCTTCATGTTCACATGGATGGAGCTGGAGAATGTTCTTCTGAGCAAAGTATCACAAGAATGGAGGAAAAAGTATCCAGTGTACACACCCCTATTATGAAACTAATTTATACTTTTTATATGAAAGCTATAACCAAATAGCCTAAGAATGTGGGGAGGAAGGAGGGAGAAGGGAGGGGGGAATGGGTGGAGGGAGGGGGATTGGAGGGACCATTTCTGAGGTTTATCTTACAGGGGTACAAGGGAATCTCTCTAAGAGTAGAATGAGAACGTTTTAAAACAATAACTGAGAAAATGACATGAAGGCTGTGTTGATCAGTTTGATGGAAGTATTTCGGATTGCATGTGAAAACCCCACACTGTACCCCAGAAGTGCACTAATGTACATAGTTACCATTCAAT
>CAUYQV010129550.1:0-11552 GCA_963574575.1 Galagoides demidoff
TTTTTTGAGACAGAGCCTCAAGCTGTCCCCCTGGGTAGAGTGCTGTGGCATCACAGCTCACAGCAACCTCCAACTCCTGGGCTCAAGCCAGTCTCCTGCCTCTGCCTCCCAAGTAGCTGGGACCACAGGTACCTGCCACAACGCCTGACTATTTTTTGGTTGTAGCCATCATTGTTGTTTGGCGGGCCTGGGCTGGATTCGAATCCACCACCTTAGGTGTATGTGGCTGGTGCCTTAGCCACTTGAGCCACAGGCGCCGAGTCATAATTGTTATTTTTTATTAAATCATAACTTTGTACATTGATGCATTTATGGGGTTCAGTGTACTGCTTTGATACACAATATGAAATGCTTACATTGAACTAAGTAACACATCCATCACAATTATACTCATTTCTTAATAGTTTTGAAATGTACCATTGCATCATACACATTAGGTGAGGTCCCCCCAAGTACTCTCCCTCTTCCCATGCCCCCCCTCCCCTTCCCTCTCTCTTCTTTTCCCTTCTACTTTCTGGACTATAGTTATGTTTTGCCATTCGTATGAATGTGTAGGTGATTTTATATTGATTCCACAGTAGTATTGAGTACATTGGATACTTTTTTTTCCATTTCTGAGATACTTTACTAAGAAGAATATGTTCCAGCTCCATTCAGTTTAACCAACTTCTTACTGATAAACATAAAACAGATGTCTTACTACTTACCATCAGCATCCCAGAGCATGCTTAATTAGCTGAAAGAGAATCAGAAATTTTAAAAATAGATGGAGACTTTACATCTTTGTATTAACCTGGATGGAGGTGGAACACATTCTTCTTAGTAAAGTATCACAAGAATGGAGAAGCAAGAATCCAATGTACTCAATACTAGTATGAAGGCAGTAGATGATCTAATACATGCCCACATAAGAGAAAAACTTAAATTAATTCCAGGTGGGAGGCAGGGGAATGAGGGAGTGGGCAGAGGGGAGGAGAGATGGGGTGGTGTGCTCCCACTTAATGGGCACAATGTTAGGGTATGTGGCACACGTCTGAGGCGAGACACAATTATGGGAGGGACTTTACCAGACATAATTGCAAACATTGTAACTAAATTCTTTGTACTCTCAATTAACCTGAAACAATTAAAAAAAAAAGAAATTTTAAAAGTAGAGCAAATAGAATTTCAAAATTTCTTTAAAACATTTAAATGTTTTATCTAATTATATATAGTTATATATATATATAAAATCATACAACTCCTCCACAGTAGATCAAAGCTACCTGAACATGAGGCCAGGCACAGTGGCTCATGCCTGTAATCCTACCACTCTGGGAAGCCAAGGCAGGTGGATTGCCTGAGGTCACAGGTAAGATCTGAGGAAGAGCGAGACCCCCATCTCTAAAAATAACCAGGCATTGTGGCGAGTGCCTATAGTCCTAGGTACTCAGGAGGCTGAGGCAAGAGGATGGCTTGAGCCCAACAGTTTCAGGTTGCTGTGAGCTATGTTGCCATGGCACTCTACCAATGGTGACAAAGTGAGACTCTGTCTCAAAACAAACAAACAAACAAGAAAAACTACCTGTACCCACGATTAGCAAATGTTCTGTTTGCTAAAGTGTCATACAGAGTATATTGCTGTTGCAACCCATATGTTTTCAAACAAATAAAATGAAGCCATTGTAAACAAGGCTGTGACAGGACATTCTTATAATTAAAAGTGTTTTTTGCACACATCCTGCAAATATTTCATTACATTCATTCTCAGAAGTGGAATTGCTGACTCAAGCAATCTGCACTTTTAAAGCTTAAGATCTATAATTGTCCCCCTGGAATTTATTCCAACTTGTGTGTTTAATAGATAAAGTTTTTCAGTACCGCCTATGTAGCAGGATGTACTAGGCCGGGGATTCAGAGACAAGCAAGCCTACCTTAGCTTCAAAGGACTGTGGCCTGTCATTTGCCTTTATGCCTGGCACAGGAGGCAACAGAAGGCGCTCAATAAATATTTGTTAAATGAACAAATGGATGAATGAAAAAAATAAATGTATATCAATTGGCTTTTGCTATGTAGGGAATCACTTTCTCATAGGCTTAAAACAACAGTTATTATTTTTCATGATCTTGTGAGTCAGCTGAGTGGTTCCTCTTATAGGGGCTGTGTGACTATCCTGTGTGGCCGGCTGGTGGCTCAGCTGGGGCTGAGTGCTCTAGCCTGGCCTTGCTCACATAACTGGCATCTGGCAGGCTAACTGGTCTTGCTGGGCTTCAGCTGGGAGGGCTAAGCTCATCTTCGTGGCTTCTCGTCCTCCAGGCTAACTCGGGCTTGTTCATGTGGTGAACACAGGGTTCTGAAGAGCAGCAAATGAAGACAAGCTCCCAGGTATATGCACGATTCAGATCTCTCCATGGGACACATTTGCTGTTGCATCATTGATCAAATCAAGTCTCACACAGAGCTGGAGTGCATACAGAAGGGTCTGGGTCAGGGCATGGCTAGAGAGGGGAAAATACCGCAGCATTTTGGCTGTCTGTACAGAGAAGGCGTGCTCCTGATTCTGAGCTCTCAGCCTAGGTCTGTTTACCTAAATGCCCTAGTTAGAAATGTGGATCAAAGTTTCTGAAATTATACTTTGAGCACTAAACTTTTCTACTGACTTGTGTTTAGCTTTGCCTTTGAAGAAAAAACCCAAAGTTTTCAATTCCAGAGATTGGGTAAGAAAACCATTTCTGGGGCCTCGAATTGTGGGCTTTGAATGGTGATCACCGCCTTGTTTTTTGACCTTTTTCTCCACAGGTGTGAAGAATGATAACTCCGTGCTGCTGAGGCCACCAGTGACTGATTCCATCTCTTCTCACAGAGTTCTGTGGTTACCCTGGTCTCCCATCACATCGTCTATTAATACCACCAATGTCATTTTTTTCACTTGTTGGGCGTGGGGAAGATGATTTCATCTGAAATTCCTTATCAATTAAACATTTGCCTCAGGATAGCAATGCAAGAGACCTCTTGGGGGAGAAAAGAGGTGTCTCTCATTAAAAAAAAAATTTTTTTTTTAACTTTGTGCATATTTTCAAAGAACAGTTGCTAGAATGATCCCTTTGCTACCTCTCCTAGCCTGGAAATTGCTGCCTCCTGTTAAGCACACATGGCATATTCGAAACAAGAGAAAAGAGCTGGTGGAAATCTCATGCATTCTTTACTGGAGAGGGCACAGAGGTTAATTTGGGAAATAGTTCTCTAATAGAAGCCAGATCTGGGGAAAGTTAGGAAACAAATTTAGAAATCATGTCTCTGGCACGGGTGAGAAGAACACTTCTTTCCCTTTTTTTTTTTTTTTTTGCATCCACCAATTAAAATTTAGAGGTTTTAGGGCGGGGGTTGTTTGTTTTTTTGAGAGGGACACCCTTTGATGGTGTGGGCCCTTGCATACATGGGGCTGTCTGGATCAGTTAAATGAATAGGATGGTCTTAATAGCAATTTATACCCTCTTAGGGGGCTCTGGTTTAGACGACTATTCCATGAGCTGTTTATTCTCTGGCTTGTTTGATTCTGAGAAATGTTTTGAATGCTATCATAGGGAGAAGCATTTCCGACCAGCCCAGATTCATCCTTCCCTTTCCTACTGCCCCCTCTACCCGACAAAGATACTCCCACCCACGCATACACACAATCCCCACACTTCGTACTGTTGCCTGGTAAGAGTATAGAACAGAGCTTCTCAAATTATCCAGGGTAAAGGGTTAGTGTTTTTAATCCATTGCAGACCAACACATTCCTAAAATACAATCAAAACGAATTAACAGGAAAAAAAGGTGTACAAAATACGAGCTCGTTGTTTATTGTTATTAGATTCAGCAGACATAAAAGTACTCAGTTAAATTGCTTTACAAGTTTCTAAACACTCTCAATGTCTACACTTAATTTGTTGCAAATTGGTAACACCCAGCCTCTCAACGTGTACACTTAATTTGTTGCAAATTGGTAACACCCAGCACCAGTGGGTGGGGCCCCTCGGGGCCCCTCCCCGCAGCGCTGGCTGACGTGGAACCCCCTTTACACGGTGGACTGAGCACTTGACAAACACGCCTTCGTTTACTCAGCCATTTATCCTGCATGGGATGATTGAGCCTGTGTTCCACCCTGGAGTTCTGTGGGACTGGGCCGTTAAAGATAAGACTACAAGCCTGTCCCTGGCTGCAGTGGCTGGGGCAGGGGAGGGGCGGGGGGGACCAGTGAGGGGCAGCTCACCCCTCCCTGTCAGGGCCAGGCACTGCTAGCTGGAGGAGGTGGCCTCTAAGCAAAGTCTAGGGAGAACAGGAGAATGGGCTCAGTGAAATCAGGGCTTTGGGAAGGTGAAAGGACAGAGAGGCAGAGGTCCTCCCCAGGGAGAGTGAATGGCATTTGAAGATGCCTTGGTTTGCTGGATGTGCAGCAGGCCGTTTGCTCTGTGAGGGGATAGAGCTGGGGACAAGAGAGCTGGAGCACCAACAGGGGCTTGGAGCCAGGTTCAGGGGCATGAATGACTCTGAGAGTTCCGAGTAGCACAGCCTGGATAGATGCAGAGCCTACAGGACCCAGAGGTGGTTTATTTGCAGAAGAGGAATAAAGAGGCTTTTAGGAGGTTCTTGAGCCAGACAGTATCGGGTATGGGCCTCCCAGAATCCATCCCCTGGTACCACTCAGAATTGTCTCTTATTTTAAAAATTGTATTAATTTGTATTTATTTTAGAGATGGGGATCTTGCTATATTGCCCAGGCTTGGCAATATAGCTCACTGCAACCTCAGACTCCTGGGCTCAGGTAACTCTCCTGCCTCCACCTCCTGAGTAGCTGGGACTACAGGCACTGCTGTCTCTGGCTTGGTTTTTTTCTCTCCTTTTTCAAACACCAGCAACTACCCGAAGCTCAGTGTTTGATGTCTGTATAGACACTTCACACTTCATCTCTGTCTTTGTTGCCTGATAGATACTATGATGAAAAAGCAATGTATTTGATGCTGAAATCACACAACATACTGCTGGCATCTTGTACAAATTACAAATTGCTGACAAATCTTGTACAAACTACACATTTGGTGTTTGGGAGGGAATTGAACCAGACTTAGTGGATGTCTTTATTTTTAGATGACAAAGGGTATAACATTTGGTAATTTCCAAGGTAGCAGGCAGGATTGGAGGTGGTGTGATTTCCATAGGTGGGCCCTGGGTCTCCCCCATTCTTTCTGGAGAATGTCAGGGCTCTCACAGGCACGACAAATCCCAGGAGCACCTGGGATTCTGAGATCAGAGTGTATCCTGCTGCTGCTGTGGTTTCAGGAGTAAATTCAGTTCATTGAAGGAAATTCCTCTGGGTCAGTTCATAGACCAGAGTTAGCACCCTGGGAAGATGGGGGCGGAGGAGGGAGAGGGGCTTCTCTAACTAACGGTAAGCACTGGGCTCATTCATTAAAAGTCCCAGCAGCAAGATTTCAATGCCTCACCCCTCTGGAGCAGTGAGGACTTGGATTAAATTGTTTTCCTTAAAAACCTATACACGTATAGGACGGTGCCTGTGGCTTAGTGGGTGAGGTGCTGACCCCATATACTGAGGATGGCGGGTTCAAACCTGGCCCCAGGCCAAACTGGAACAAAAAAAAATAGCCAGGCGTTATGGCAGGCACCTGTAGTCACAGCTACTCTGGAAGCTGAGGCAAGAGAACCACCTAAGCCCAGGAGTTGGAGGTTGCTGTGAGCTGTGACGCCACAGCACTCTACTGAGGGCAATAAAGAGAGACTCTGTCTCCAAAACTATACATATAGGCTTGGTGTAGTGGCTCATGCCTATATGAGGCCAAGGGAGGAGGATCCCTTGAGCTCAGGAGTTTCAGACCAACCTGAACAAGAGTGAGATCACGTCTCTACCAAAAATAATTCTCCAGGCATTGTGGCAGGTGCCTGTAGTCCCAGCTATTCAGAAAGCCGAGGCAGGAGGATCACTTGAACCCGGAAGTTTGAGGTTGTGCCAGCTGGGCTGATGCCACGACACTCTAGTCTGGGCAACAGAGTGAGACTGTGTCTCAAAAACAACAACAACATATATATATGGTATATGTCTACATATACATGTATATGTATATCTGTGAATTGCTCGACCAGAAACTGGTTTCATCTATGTGTCCCCTCTGCCTAGAATTATGACCAACACCTATGAATGGATGACTTGTAATTTCCCCACTGCTCTAAATTCTTCTTCTTCTTCTTCTTTTTTTTTTTTTTGCAGTTTTTTTGGCCAGGACTGGGTTTGAACCTGACACCTCTGGCATAGGGGGCCAGCACCCTACTCTTTTAAGCCACAGGTGCTGCCCTGCTCTAAGTTCTTTTTCCCACCCTCTCAGAGATAGCAGACAGGGTGATGTTCTCCTTGTGGACTCCTTCTCCCGGCTCACTTCTCCACTGCCATTTCCTAAGGTCACCCCCCCACCCCCAATAAATGAGTTACACTTGAACTTTTACCTGAGGATCTGCTTCTGAGGAAACTCAGACTAAGGCGATAGACAGTGTCTTGTGTTCCAATGATGATAACCTCACGGGGAGACATGGTGGAAAGACATTTTCCTCCTTTTAAATGCTTATTTAGAACAACTTCAAGCTCAAGAAAAATGGAAAGAATATATACACTTTCAGCCAGCCCTTCCAATCGATAGCGTTCCTCAACACGTGTTTCATCTCCCCTCTCTCTCTTCTCTCTGTCCCTCTCTCTATATATAAATTAGACAGATACATAGATAGAGATCTAAAGAGGGGGGAGAGAGAGTCTTTATTTTTTATTTTTATTTTATCAGAGGGAATTTGTTTTTATTGGCATACTTGTCCATGTGAGGAATCTTGAATTTCCTCTGATAAAGTTAGATCAATACCAAGTGGTGATAGTGCTCACTTATCAGTTTTCATTAATAAACAAATGACTGCAACCTTCCACAGTCAACATGGAATAAAGTCAACACGAAGTAGAGATAACTCAAACCCCGATGCGCCTGTGTTGCACAATTAACAATAAATCCATTATTAAAGAGTCTTTAGACTTTACAATCTAAAGAGTCTTCGGAGAGAAACTTTTATATAAATATTATATATATATAAATTTTTTTTTCCCTCCCTGAATCATTTGAAAGTAAGTTGCAGACGTTATGAAATTTCACCTATAAATTCTTCAGAATGTGTCTACTAGAACAGGGAGCATTCTCTCACATAACAACAAATTCCAGGAAAATAATCACTGATACAATGACATTATCTAAGATACAGTCCGCATTCAAATTTCCCCCATTTGTCCCAATAATGTCCTTTAAAGCTGTGGGACAATGCATCTGCTTACCCCACCACTAGTCCCTTCTCTTACCGGGCGTAAAGCAGTGAGCTAAGCTCATAGTGAATATCCATCCATTTAGGCCAAACTGCACAGAATGGAATGGCTTCCCTAAGACCAAAAAAGTGGGAAATTTAAGTCATGTATTCTGGCAGAAGGACAAATATTGCCACCAAAGTATGGAGCATTGCCAAGGCTCTCTGGGTCCCAGTTAAAATAGCTGAGGGTACAGAGCTGGGGCTCTCCTCGACCTCCACCCCCCTTTTCCAGAGACATTTTCTAGAAAGTCCTGGCATAGGGAGGGAATTCTTCCTTCCAGATAGCCCATACTTACAGCTATCAGTCCACTTCCTAATTTTGGACAGCTCTGCTATCACCAAGAACAGATTTGAAATTTTCTATTAATTGGAAGGAAAAGAAAGTGAAGTCTAAGAAACCCAGTGACTGTCCTTGGTACTCAGGACGGGCTGCCTAATTGGAAGAGCCCACCACCAAATGATAGGCCTCTTGTTCAAACATGATCGTGACCCATTGAGATCCCCACTCCCCGCTGCCGGAGAGTCTATTTCCCCTCATCTGTTTTCCCTCTTTTGCTCACCATGCTTATCAGTGTCTCTCCCTGTCAATAAACTCTATCCTGTCACTTAAAAACAAACAAACTATTGTGGATTTCTGGACAGGGTTGGCAGAGCATCATCGCCTTCTAAGAGTGGCCCAGAGTGACTCAACAAGTCACACACTCTGTGAGTATTTGCTTGCTGCCAGAATTCACTGTGAAGATCTTTTTGAACTTGAAGGTTTACAGGAGTGTCCACTGGTCGGACAAATGCTAATTTTGTGAGGTCTTTTTTTGCTTATCTCTGGGATTGGATATCATGAAAAGTATGCACAGACCATTTTTTTTTTTTTTTTTTGCTAATCAGCTTTTGTTACTGTTTGTGTATTTAATGTGTGGCCCAATTCAACTCTTATTCTTCCAATGTATGACAGAGAGAAAAACAAAAAAAGAAAGTTTGGACATCCCTGGACACAGAAAACAGTGAATACAAACCAAATGGTGAAGGCCTTAAGGCACACTTGAAGGAATTAAAACTTGAAAGACTTAACTCCATGCTAAAGTGGTCAGCAGTGATTATAACCCACACTCTTCTCAGGATAACAGGGCCTGCACTTCTTATAATGCATCTGCAATGGTCAGATATTCACTCTGTCACCGGTAACACGACGTCAGGTCTCGTAGGTGTTGCCCACTAGAACCTTGCCCATTTCCATGCCTACCCAGCAGGCAAACATTCTCGCATGTGTCGTATCCACCCTCTTCTGTTAGGGCTGGTCTGATCGGCCATTTCTCTTCCTTGTTACTCAGGGCAGGCCACAACCTGTTCCACCCCCCCATGTCCAGCTTGTCCCCTGCACTGTGTGGAATACTGCAAAGCCACTTGCAGGGCCAACTCGGGAGGACAGAATTGCTGACATTATTTCAGATACCAGAGCCCTGAGGAGCTTCCAAATGCCCATTTTTATGGAACAAATGATGACTTGGGAAAAATAAGTAAATATTTTGTGACCTTTTCTGGACTCTACATGTACATACCTAATTATAAAGCTTCCCTTCTGGAAATAGCCTATATGTCAATCTCCTGGATTAGCGTAACTAGGAGGATAAAGCGCCACCCTTACTGGCGGCCAAAATAAACGTCACGCACTGATTGGGACTTCGCAGCACATCTGGGAAGGGTTGGGGCCCGATGCTATCAGGCAGGTGTGGCTAAAATCAACTGTGAGTTCACATCTTGAATCACTGTCCTTGGTAGTTTGAGATAATGAAGCAGAGATTTCACCTAAATTCTGGCAGAAATAAACATTAGCAGAGGGAGAAACTAGAAACTTCTTGTCAACAGGAAACACTTGGAATGTGTGGCCCAGAAGCAGTTGTGTTTGGTGAACATGTGATGCCCTAATTTCCCCCCCTCCCCCGCCCAGGATTTAATAAAAATAGCCAGGAAGTTTATATTCACCAAAAGCAAGGAATCTGAAGACTTCAAATCCCTTTCCAGCTTAGCTCCTGGAGGATGATGTGGGGGTAGAGCCTTACTGTTCAGGGGTGACCAGAAGACCACCAGCATCAGCATCACCTGGGAATGTGTTGGAAATGCAGTATCTCAGGCCTCACCCCAGGCTAGCTGAATTGGAAGCTGCATTTCCACACTTGATGCAGGTGGGCATTAGGGTCTCTGGCACTGTATGACCTTGGGTAAGCCAGAGAGCCTCTCTGAGCCTCAGTTCCATATATTTTTTTGTTTGTTTGTTTTTTGGTGTTTTTTTAGAGACAGAGTCTCACTATGTGGCCCTCGGTAGAGTCCTGTGGAGTCATAGCTCACAGCAACCTTCCAACTCCTGGGCTTAGGAGATTCTCTTGCCTCAGCCTCCCGAGTAGCTGGGACTACAGGCACCCACCACAACACCCGGCTATAGTTCCCTATTTGTAAAATAGGCATGCAAATAAAATCTATCAGATAGAGTTGTCTTCAGAGTTAAATAAAACTACCCATGCACAGCTCTTAAAAGAGTCCCTCAGGGAAGAAAATGTTTAAATTATCATTATTGTTAACCAGATTATTAGCTCCTGGACATGTGATCTTGGGCCAGTCACATCGTCTCTTTCTAAGATCAGGGTAGGGGCACTGTTTACAGAGCCCTTGTACTGAGTTCTTGCTCCATCATAACCTGTTTTTCCTGTCTTAATAATTAGTAGAATCACAAAGGATCAGGGCTGGAAAGGAAGTTTGGGATTTTCTAGCAAGTCCAACCTCTTTACTTTCCACCACAGAACACTGGAGGCCCAGGTGTTGCCTTGCCTGGGATCACAGAGCTAAGGGCTATCAGAGCCAGGTGAGAATCATGACTTCAAATTGCCTGTTCCAGAAACTCTCCATCATAATAAAAACAATAGCAATTGTTCTTTGGGTACTTCCTTGGTGCCAGGCTCAGGACTTGGAGTTATCGAAAGAACCATCTCATCTAATCTGCAGCACAATCTACCATTTCAAAGACATAGTTAACTAATTTACCCAAGGCCACAGAACCAGAGCTGAGCCAGCTGGGGTGGACTTGGTGAAATCTGTTCCCAGTGTGCCTTCCCCTTCCACACCAGACCCCCTTGCCAGGAGATGGGCACACTGGCGGGCACTTCTGGGTGTTGATGTTTCTGTCCCTTGGCCTAGGTGATAGACACAGGGGTATTTATTTTGTTATTACTCTGAACAGTGTGAATATATTTTAACACACATACACACCGTGTACATCAAATATATAAAAGCCGAATAGAAAAGAAAAGAAAGGGCTCGGTGCCTGTGGCTCAGTGGGCTAAGGCACCAGCCACATACACCTGAGGTGGCGGGTTCGAATCCAGCCCGGGCCCGCCAAACAAGAATGATGGCTGCAACCAAAAAATAGCTGGGCTTTGTGGTGGGCGCCTGTGGTCCCAGCTACTTGGGAGGCTGAGGCAGGAGACTTGCTTGAGCCCAGGAGTTGGAGGTTGCTGTGAGCAGTGATACCACAGCACTCTACCCAGGGGGACAGCTTGAGGCTCTGTCTCCAAAAAAAGAAAGAAAGAAAGAAAGAAAGTACTGGGGCCACAGGAAGAGTTCCCCACCCCAAAAAGAAAGAAAGTACTGGGCCACAGGAGGATTCCCCCTCCCCCCCAAAAAAAAGAAAAGAAAGGAAGGGGAATCTCCTAGGTGATAGAAGCCTAAGTGGTCTCAAGGCAGAAGAGGCTTGGACTTGACAGACAAGCAGCAAAAACCCACCAGGGCTCAGCCTAGGAGCCCTGTGCTGAGATTAGCACTGTGACTCAGGAGCAGATAAACTAGTGCCTGGTGGGGTCAGAGGCTTGCGGGTGAGGCTTCACAGAGGGGAAGGGAGATAAAATCTTTTTAAAACTGGGCTATGGGCCCAACCTGGCTCAGGCCTGTGATCTTAGCACTCTGGGAGGTCAAGGTGGAAGGATCCCTTGAGCTCAGGAGTTCCAGACCAGAGACCAAGAGTGAGGGCCTGTCTCTATTAAAACTAGAAAAATTTGGCTCAGCGCCTGTGGCTCAATTGGCTAAGGCGCCAGCCACGTACACCTAAGGTGGCGGGTTCGAATCCCCAGCCCGGGCCCACCAAACAACAATGATGGCTGCAACCAAAAAATGGCCGGGCGTTGTGGCGGGCGCCTGT
>CAUYQV010129551.1:0-14283 GCA_963574575.1 Galagoides demidoff
CATTGTGGTGAGCGCCTATAGTCCAGCTACTTGGGAGACTGAAGTAAGAGAATCACTTAAGCCCAGGAGTCAGAGGTTGCTGTGAGCTGTGATGCCACAGCACTCCAGGGCAACAGCTTAAGGCTTTGTCTCAAAAAAAAAGAAAGAAAGAAATGTCCCTTCTATGCCTATTTTCTTAAGTGTTCTGATCATGAAAGGATGCTGGATATTATCAAAGGCTTTTTCTATGTCAATTGAGAGAATCATATGGTCTTTGTTTTTTATTTTATTGATGTGATGTGTTGTATTTATAGATTTGCATATGTTGAACCCACCCTGTAACCCTAGAATAAAAGCAACTTGATCATAGTGTATAATTTTTTCTACGTGTTGTTGAATTGTTTGCTAAGATCTTATTGAATATTTTTGCATCATATTAATTAGTGATATTGGTCTATAATTTTCTTTCTTTGTTGGATCCTTTGTAAGTTTTTTAAAAAATATATTTGTTTCTCCAAATGGTGCTTTAGTGATAGAATTGTGTTATCCACATTTTTAGAGATTTCAACATGTGTCCATCTAACCACATCCATAATAGCATTACCTAAACTGGTGATGCTCAGTGATTTGAGTTTGATTTCTGTAAAATTGGGTTTGTGTTGTTATACCAAGCCTAGCAGTTATGTTCAGTAGGTAAAAATGGGAGGTGGTAGTTATGGACACTATAAATATCTTCTTTGACAGATCTAGAAATAGAGTTCCTCCTGTGCTAAATTCTTATTTTACAGTAAGCTACCAAGTAGTATTGAACATTATCACAAGAACTACAGAGGCACTCAGCATAGAAGAGGGCTGCACTGGCTACCTAAATTTCTGTTTCATTTCTATTTGCATTAGAAAGAGCTTTATCAAGTTTGAGATAGCAGGAGAAATTTGAGATAAGAATCAAAGAATTAAATTTGAAATCTGATATCTAAACATATCTTACGCACCTCACTAGATTACTCTGTTCTCCCAGTTATTCTCCCAACTAGGCGGATTTTACCAACCCAGGAAACATGTAAATAATAGAAATCATGTCATCTGTTTTTCTAAATCTAACTTCTTTAACTTGAAATATTTTTTTTCCTGAATCTAGTTCTTTTTTCTTTTGTGTGTATATGTATTAAAATGTATTCTCTTGATGGGCACACTTATAACTCTGACTCAAACTGTACAAAAGTAATTTATGTAATGGAAATGTTTGTACCCCCATAATACTCTGAATTTAAAAAGTAAATAAAAAATATATAATATATTTATATATAAATACATATACATTTATAAATATATATATATATAAGTATATATATTTTCTTTTAGGAAATGATAATAATACATGGGTGGTAACTTTTGGCCTTTGATTTAAATTTCTTTGGCAAAATTAAAAGTTAATGTGGTGAATCAAAGATGGTTAGATATCCTTTGAAACTCTTGGCATTGAGAAGCACATGTTATTTACCTTCCCCTAGAGTCTTGGCTGGCCTACAAATGCTTGACCAATAGCATATGAAATTATGCCAGTTTTTGGCCTAGTTTTCTAGAAGGACTGGCAACTTCTATGCTGCTATCTTGAAGGCCTGGAATGTCACATAAGAAATCCCGCTATCCTGCTGGATAGATAGATCATGTGGAGAGGCTCTGAGGAGGCAGGGATAGGGAATGTCCTCTGGAGTCCAGCCCTCTAACCCCTTTTGGCAAGGGGACAAGTTTATGAGTGAAGCCTTCATGGGTCTTGCATGTCAGTCTGGTTTTCAGGTAAATACCACTGCTTGACACTAGTTGATTATCATGTGAACAAAAAAATTGGCAAACTGAGCCCTTCCTGAATTTCTGACCCATAGCATTATGAAGTAAAATAAAATGGTTTTATTTAAAAGCACTACCTTTTGGGATAATTTCTTATATAGTAACTAATAACCAGAATAGTTGGCAATCTTGCTGTGGGGGAAAATTTTACTTGTGCGTGAAATTGAAAATTTTTGAAAGTTCATAATGATACTGATGCAGCCTTATTGAAAACGTATGCTATATTTAAGTGTAAGAAATTTGTCAAAAACTATATAATAGATAAGGCAATAAGCAATGCATAATATCCAAGTGTACAAAGCTATACAATCTTATTCATGCATGGAAACAACAAAGTCTATGTTCTTTCATGATATGGTTTAATAACTCAAAATTAAAGCTGCCATAAAATAAATTAGTTAAATACAATTTAATTAGAATACCTATTGATTTGTAGTTTGTTGGAATTAGATAGCAGGACCTTGAAAATCATTTGGGTGATTAAATATGTCAAAATAGCCAAGAAAAATGTGAAAAAATGGTGAGGCAATATTGCTTTATTAAATAATCAAATATTTGATTGACTATCAAACATTTCAACATAGTATAAATTTATGTGATCAAAACACTATAGCAATGGCATAGACGTAGGAAAATAAATTACTGAAGCAGAGTAGAGAGCCTACATATACAGATGCTAAAAAGCCTGGGAATTGGATCCATAGTAATACTTACTGAAATTAAAAAAAATATGCATCTTCAACAACACCAATCTTGTGATGTAAAAATATATGTACAAGTTATTCAGTGTTTCATAGTTTGCAGTGGTCCAAAAAAATAGGATGAAAAATCAGTATCCTTAAATAAAATGTTGTAATCTATACAAGGAAAAAGTTGGCACCACTAAAAGGAATGAGATAGATCTTTAACAGCCAACATAAAGGGATATTCACAATGTATCATCAATGTAAGAAAAGTAAGGGAAGTCTATATAAAATGACCCCATTTTCAAGACACACACAAAAATGCCACACCTCATTGCTATCATTTTATTTAATGATTTTATGAACAGTGAGAAATGTACAGAAGACTATGCAGAGAATAGTGATTCTGTTAGTACAGAACTGGACAATCCAAAGCGAGAAATTAATCAAATGCTACCATTTCAGGAAAATTTCTACTTTTTTTACTATTTGAGCTTTTACTTTATCAGTGTATATATAAAATCTGGAAACAAGAATAAAAAGTTACTATAATTGTAGGAAATAATTTGACAAATAGACTGATTCATTCTTGAAGAACCAAGTAAACCATTTTTCAAATTGAGATCAGTATATCCCCTTAATACTTGGGGGATAATCAGTTAATCAGTTAAAACATGAAATAGCAGCTAACATTTTAAAAGTTGGCTGCCTTTTGGAACTTTTTGTAATCCCTTTGTGAATGATATCCCCAGAATTGTGCAGTGCGCAATCCAAGCATCCATCTATAGGAGCTCTGGCTATAGAAATTCACATATTGTCAAAAGCTTACTGATGATAGAACACCTCAAATGGAAATATGTACCCACACATTCAAAGTAAAAGAAATAAAAGGAAACGCTTGGACAACCTTTTATAAAGAAATGGAAGGGGGGGGGAAACAAGTCGATGTGAAATTAAGTGGTGCACTAATGAGAATATATGTGAATCCACCTTTATAGCCATGCTTGTTAAACACATGATCCCAGAGCAGCCAACAGCTCACCCTTGGCTGGAAATAAGGGAAAGTTCAGGTGTGTGTACTGCCACCAAAATGTTCTCATTAAATGTGATTGATTGATAGACTGACCCTCTAACTTCACAAACTTTAATTAAAGGACTATTGATACTGAACAATGTACTACTTGGGTTTTGGAAGAAGAGGGGGAGGGTAACTCTGACATGGGCCCATCACCTGGAAAATGTATATATAAGAATATTACAATTAAAATAATTATTGTAATTCAAGTAGGTAATTTCTTTCTGAGAGGATGAATGCTGACATTCTGCTAAAAGCCTATAGAGTAACTTGAACATATCTCATCTTAACCTTGACTGATAATTAAATCAGTTTTATTTTCGAGTGAGACTTTATTAGAGTCCATCAATTTGTCAGGTTCTATTACCTCCCAATAGGTGTTCAGTGATTTAAAGAAATGAATTGACAAGCTTTAGGCCATTTCTAAGAGTACCAAGTGCCAAGCTTTAACAGATCGCAGCAGGGATTTTCATCAGAGGAAAAAGACAAGGAAATAGATTTGTCTTGACTGGAACATTCTGTCCTTGCGACACAGAATGTGTTTAGGAGTAGGAAGTTATCTGCTTTTTTTAGTCATAGCACAGGACCAAGGAAAGTCTTCTGATCCCTGGGCTTTCTGATCAGTCTTCTGTAAGAAGCCATGTTCCTCTGAGCAGGGTCAAGATCCTTCTTTGGAAGGACCAAATTTACATCCATTCTTATTTACTGGAGCATGTTCAGGCCACTTTTTTTTTTAACCTCTCCCAGTTGTTCATCATTTTTTGCGATCTGCATAAATCTGTTTGGGCTGCCATAACAAAATGCCAAAGACTGGGTGGCTTAAATGACAGAAATTTATTTTCTAATAGTCTTGGAGTTTGGAAGTCCAAAGTTAAGCTTTTGTCAGGGTTGGCTTCTCCTAAGGTCCCTCTCCTGGGCCTGCAGTTGGTACCCTTCACTCTGCCCTCAAATAATCTTTTCTCTGTGCACACGCATGCCTTGGTTCTCTCTTCTTACATAGAAACCAGTCCCACTGGATTAGGGCTCTACCCTTATGATCCATTTAATCTTAATTACTTCCTTAAAGGACTTGTCTCCAAACACAGTCACCTCACACTGTGATGGATATTGCTGCTTGGTAGAGCATTTGGCTGAAAATATTGTCACTTTCTAAGGTTCTGGGGGTTAGGACTTCAACACATGGATTAAAGGGGACACTTTTCAATCCACAATACTGTCTTCTGTCTGTTTCTCTTACCAGGTCCTATTCTATGACACCTTTTAATTTTTACTTGTGTTGATCCTAAACTCTTTGAGGTAGATTCACAAATTTCCTCAGAGCCAAAAATAGATATATCTACTGCCCCTAGTTGAGCACTTCAGATTGATGTTGTAAGCTAGCAAGGAAAGTTACCTGGAACTGGGGGACAGCATGTGGCCCTAATGAGTCATGTTCAAAAGGTGCTGTTGCTTTTTTACTCTTCTTTTTATTGAGGGAGGGAATATTACTTTTTAACTTTAAAGAGCTGTTTGTAGGCTATATGATTTACAAATGAAAACTACAACAAAATGCCTAACTCCCATTTGGTTTTTTGTTTATTCCTGTACTTGGCTCTCACTAACTTTATTAAAGGATTGTTATAGAAAGTAGATTTCTGAGAAGAGGTCCATGTACATTAGAAAAAAATTACAGTATCTCCTAAGACAGAAATGACATTTTATTGACAATGATGAACTGAGAACATTTCTAAACATTTTCAGTTTTTATATGATGGGTGTACTCTCCTAACTACAGTCCCAAAGGCCGCCATACATAGGAAAATCAACAAACTCTTATTATATTTTATATTATAGTTTATACTTTTTATATTTTTTATATATCAACACGTAGGTAACTGTTTTGTACATTTTGTGATGAATATTTTGTCAATAAGGGTACATTTAGCTATAATTTACCATTTTCCCTATGTATGTATGGCAACCTTTGGGACATTCTGTATTCCTGAGACATTGACAGGGTAGAAGGGTCCCTTGGCATTGCAGGCAGCTGGTGTTCACTTACTGCAGAATTATATGGACCTATGATGATTCTGTGTGCTGTTTTTCCACTTTCCTTCAAGATTCAAATGAATATTTATATAGTTATATCTTATCGGACTCATTGGCATCTTTCATTTCTTCTTCTCATCTGCAATCGTTAGTTACATAGCAACCTAATATTACTCCATCAATTTTTCCTCCTTGTTCCTCTACCATCATTAACAGAAATTCACAGATACAAAAAAAAAAATGTGCAACTTTATGCCAACAACTGTTTCCCCCTAGAGCCATCCGCTCAGCTGCCCATAATTCCCTAGGAGTTTCATGGTTTTCAGTGTAAATCAGCTTGTTTATAGCTTTTGTTTTGTTATGAACATAGAAATCTGATTACAGCTACCCGGTTCTACTAGATTGTAGAAATTACCCTCAGAAGGACTG
The DNA here is from genome assembly GCA_963574575.1 of Galagoides demidoff. NCBI lineage: Eukaryota > Metazoa > Chordata > Mammalia > Primates > Galagidae > Galagoides > Galagoides demidoff. Next base: position 6,043 of record CAUYQV010129551.1, read on the forward strand.
GAGGGGATATAGGAAATTTATCTATTGGCTGAACACTTTAAGTAGCAGTCCACAGGGGTAATTTACATTAAAGAAAAAGCTGCATGAGGCTGCCTGGGGATTTACAGGCACTTTTGTTAGGAAGAAAATATCACATATCCGACCAAAATGGATCGAATGGTTCAATGCACATAGCATTCCTTTCAAGGGTAAACAATTTGAAAAATCCAGCAAGTGAGAAATGGAACACTGATTTGGTTCAAAATTGAAACCTCTCAGATTAATTTAGTACTTTTCCCAAGTATCAAAGATTTTTGGTCAAAGAGCTTTGGGCCACAGTAATAAGGCGGCACACTTTATTACAAACCTGGCTGGTTGAAGCACCTGTGCTTATAAATTTGTGCTTCAGTGGAAATCGGCAAAAGAATATTTGGAATGCAACAATTTAGAATTTATAAAGAGCACACATGTCAGGGTACACTTACACCTCTTCAGACAAGTCAAGTTGGTATCACATAGCAGAGCGAAATTTGTTTCCTAGTACTTGGTATTCATAAAACTCTGAGAATGGCTGTCTCCTGAGTTCTTCAGACCAAGAGTAAACATTATGAGGGAGTGTTAACTGGAGCAGAGTGTGCAGGAGGTTGGTAATAGCTAAGTGGTCTTTAAAAGCTGCTTTAAAAAGTGTATTTGTTTTGTATGAGGCATAACTAATAGACTTTATGACTCCAGGAGCCTTTTAGACTATGATGATTTATAACAAAAGTTGCTATAAATTGCCTGATTCTTAGTAGTCTTTTAATAAATGTTCATTTCCTTCCCTACCTCCTTCCCACATGAGAGGTTTAGATTTCAGAGAAGCAAGCAGGGAAGTCACATAAATTAACTCAAAATCCACTTGAGTTTTGATTGGTAGATCTTTTCTATTTCCCATATATTTTGAAGATACATGTGTGTTCACTTATTTTATGTATACACACACATTGTGCATACATACATGTATTGATGTTGATGGGGAATTTTGATAAGCTATATTTTAATTGAAATAAAAGAAATTAAGATTTTTAAATAATTAATTCTAAATTTTCTAGGTGTAGGACTGAAATTTTAGGGTTAGTACAAGGGATTACTACATATTATTCTGAAAAGGAACCTAGAGATTATGTATGTAACCCCTCCTCATCATTTTTCAGATGCAGAAACGAGGACTAATTAGGTTAATTGATTTGCTTTAACTTGTTTATGCCAGTGGCCTCAATGGTAGACAGTCTTTATTGGAAACAATGAAAAATCAGTCCGAGTTAGTTCTAATGTAGCATTGATCAAGTTGGACAATATTCTTCCTAAAGCAAAAAAATCACACGCAGCTCATAAACCCTCTACCTAGAGGGTGCCCTACCTTATCTTCTTTCTCTGTGTCAAGCTCCATTTCTATAATTAGAGAGTTGCAAAAAACCTCAAAATAGAAACTAGATCATTAGAAGAAAATGGCCAGATTTCTAGGTTTATTTTGAATGATGACTCTCTTTTGGATGAGTAAGTTCCAAGGTGTGTGTTTATTTCTTTGCTTACTTTGAGTAGGAACATTATTTGAGTTTTCTCTCCTGTAGAAGGGTAGGTTTAGACTTTCAGACAGATGTACCACTGACCTCTGTAGCATGACAATTATGTAAAGGTACTCATAGATTTAAAACAAACAACCATTTTTTTCTTCTTTTGCAAAACAGAAAAGAAACAAAATGTTGTTCTCTTTGATCATTTTAAATTATTTTAATAATATTCTCATTAAGGGACTCTGGTTTCGAGATCTAAAGGGAGTCTGGTTTAGAGAGCTAAAGAAATGTTCAATTTGCTTGGCTCATTTTTGATAATTTAGCTTCGAAAGCTTTCTTAGCATGCAATTTTATAATTGACTGTAATTGTGAAAGATATTTGTATGTAATTCAGAGATGATATCATACTTTACTTAAATTTTATCTAGTGAGTCAATAACACTTGTATTTCCACCTCTAAGAATCAATACTATGAGTCTATTATAGTAAATGCGTTTGTCATTTATTTAGCTAAATTTACCATACCATATCTTTATTTTTATTTCAACTTATTTTTTAATCTCAGAATATTACAGGCGTGCAAATGTTTTGTTGCATGAATTACTTTTATGCAGGTTTTTTAATATTATTATTGGGAAATCATTGAGGGTACAAAGAGCCAGGTTGCACTTCTTGCATTTTTTGGGTAAAGTCCTTCTTATAACAGTGTCCTGTCAGCAAGAGGTGTGTCACACACACTGTGGCCCCACACACCACTCCCTCCCTCTCTCTCTCTCCACTACCCCATTCCTCTCCTCCCACCATGTACTAGTATCAATTGTCCTCATATCAGAATTGAGTACATTGGATTCTTGATTCTTCATTCTTGTGATGTTTTACTAAGTAGAATGTAAACTCCATCTAAATTAATGCAAAAGATGTAAAGTCACCATCCTTTTTAGTGGCCAAATAGTATTCCGTGGTATACAAATACCACAGCTTGTTAATCTATTCCTGAATTTGGTGGGCATTTAGGTTGTTTCCACAATTTGGCAATTGTAAACTGAGCTGCAATAAACAGTCTAGTGCAAATGTCCTCATGAAAAATTGATTTTTTTCTTCTGTGTTAGATACCCAGTAATGGGATTGCAGGACCACATGGGAGGTCTAGTTTGAGTTCTTTGAGGATTCATCATATTTCCTTCCAAAAAGATTGTATTAGTTTGCAGTCCCACCAGCAGTGTAAAAGTGTTCCTTTCTCTCCATATCCATATCAGAATCTGCAGCTTTGAGTCTTTGTGATGTGGGCCATTCTCACTGGGGTTAGGTGATATCTCAAAGTGGTTTTGATTTGCATTTTTCTGATAATTAGGGATGGGGAACATTTTTTAATATGTCTGCTAGCCATTCATCTGTTTTCTTTAGAGAGGTTCTATTCACCTCACTTGCTCATTGGTATAAGGGATTGTTTGCTCTATTTTTATTGCTTAATTTGAGTTTTCTGCTGATTCTAGTTATCAAGCTTTTATCCAATTCATAATATGCAAATATCTTTTTCCATTCTGATGGTAGTCTGTTTGCTTTTATCTACTTAGCTGTACAGAAGCTATTCAGCTTAATTAAGTCTCATTTGTTTATTTTTGTTGTTGTTGCAATTGTCAGTGGACTCTTCTTCCTTACTGTCTTTCCCCAGGCTGATACCTTCAAGTGTTTTCCCCACATTTTCTTCAAGGATTTTTATTGATTCATGCCTTAGATTTAGATCTTTTATCCATCTTGAATTTATTTTAGTGAGTGGAGAAATGTGTGGGTCCGGTTTAAGTCTTTCATACGTGGTTATCCAGTTCTCCCAGCACCATTTATTGACTGGGGATTCATTCTCCCAGTGAGTGTTCTTGTTTGGTTTAATCAAAGGTCAGGTGGCTATAAGATTTGTTTCATCTCATGGTTTTCTACTAGATTCCAGAAGTCTATCTTTCTATTTTTGTGCCAAAAACATATGAAAAAAAACTCAGCATTTCTAACCATCAGGGAAATGCAAATCAAAATCTCAGTGAGGCATCACCTAACTCCAGAGAGAATGGCTTTTATTAAAAAAATCCCCAAACCAGAAGATGCTGGCATGGATGCGGAGAGTAAAAAAACTCATATATATATGTGGTGCAGTATATATATGTTGGTGGGACTAGTACAACCTCTATGGAAAGTCATGTGGAGATACCTCAAAAAACTAAAAGTAGATCTACTATTTAATACAGCAATACCACTATAAGTATTTGGTCCAGGGGGGAAAAAATGTCATTTTATCAAAAAGACACATTCACTTGAATGTTTACTGTAGCACAATTTACAGTCGCAAAGATGTGGAATCAATACATGAGTGGATTAAGAAAATATGGTATATGTACACCACAGACTACTACTCAGCCATAAACTTACCATTTCTAACTGAGCAGAGACAGCTAATTATTTACCTAAGATCTAATTTCCCCTTCTTTCTGGGTAATGTGCCTAGCTGCGGAAAATAACAACAATGATACAACAACATTGGTCCTCTCCTGGACCAATGAACTATAAGCCAAAAAATGTCTCATGCCCTTCTGCTCTTACCCTTTTCTCCCTGTTAGTTGCCAGGAATACAGTCATGATAGCTGGTATTTCAATAGCTATCTTGGAACATGAGGTAACCTTTAAGGTAGACGCCAGTGCTAAGGATGATAGAGCAGAAAGATAAGTGTAGCTTGGATCCTTGATGATGGTCCTGCACTACCTACTTTGAGGTTTCTTTTATTTACGAGAAAAATAAACCTGTATGCCTCTAACCCATCATTACCTCCTACTTTCAGTTCTATGCGGTTCTTTCTGATCTTATAACCTGAATTTCACCAGTTTTTCTTCAGTTCAAGCAAGTGTTATAGCTATCTGTCTTGTTACAAAAATATAACTATTTCTGCTCAATCCAGGAAAAAACCAAGTTAAATAATTCCAAGGAGCACAATTTTCTAGAATACAATGGGAACAGTGTCATCTGGTAGACTTTATATAATAGTCTCTCAGGATAGGCCTTAAACATAATAGCTATCAGTGTCATAGCTTTAAATCACTTGAACAGCATATCAAGAGTGGTATAACATTATTTTATATATGGTTAAAAAATATAAAAGTATCTATTATATAATTGCTTGTAAGTTAAGTGCACTTTTAAAAAGAGGGTGAAATAAAAGGAATAAAGGAGTCCATAGATGAACATATAATAAACAGAAGAGAAAATCAGGAAGAATTCAAATGTTCAAAAACCGTATAAACTAAAAAGAAGACTGATAGCTTTGGCAGTTTGAGCTGAATCAAGAAATAGGGCCTAGGAACTCAACTAATCTACCTGCCTTCTGGGAATCAGGAAGTTGAAAGATGCTTCATTAAGTTGAGGAGAGTAAATAAAGCAGAACCTAAAGTGACTACAAACTTTTGAGAAATGATAGAGAAATATCTCGGCAAGACTGGACCCAGCTTACCTGGATGAGCAGAAGTTTCCAGAAACAAAAACCCCCAAAATTAAACAAAAAAAACCCCTGAAGGGTGGTAAAATGTACACAACATGAAATTTACTATCTTAACCTTTTTTTTTTTTTTCTTTTTTAGAGACAGAGTTTTTCTCTGTCACCCAAGCTATAATGCCATGGGTTAGGCCTAGCTCTCAGCAACCTCAAACTCCTGGTATTAAGCAATCCTCCTGCCTCAGCCTTCTGGGTAGCTGGGACTACAGGCACTCACCATAGCAGCTGGCTAATTTTTTCTGTTTTTAGTAGAGACAGGCTCTCATTTTCCTGAAGCTGGTTTCAGACTCCTGACGTTAAGGGATCCTCCTGTGTCAGCCTCCCAGAGTGCTAGTATTACAGATTTGAGCCACTGTACCCAATGTTACCTCCATCATTTTTAAGTATATATTTCAGTACCTTAAATACATTCACACTGTTGTGCAACAGGTCTTCACAACTTTTTCATCTTGCAAAACTAAAATTCTCTACCTATTGAAAACCAAAACCTCATTTTCCCCTTTCCCCAGTTCCTGGACACCATGCTTTTACTTTCTATTTCTATGAATTTGACTACTTTAGATCCTTCATATCAGTGGAATTACCAATTAATGTTTATGGGAAAAAATCAAGACTTTGTGCATTTTCTCAATCATGGATATAATAGATATAATGCATTAGCTATGAAGGAGTCCCATTTATTTGTACAGGAACAAAAAAAGAAAAGCTACAAGTGATTAGCTGATTTTTGCTTAAGGATGTTCTGGAAGAATAATTTGGTTTGGAGGGATCATTAAAGACTCACACATCCAGAATATATGATTCATATCAACTCGGTTGTAAACTTTTGTCTCAGCTGAGATTTTTCTCTGGTCAATTTTGCATTGCAAATCCTGTCCCACTTGCCAAATGGAAATGGATTTGTGCTATATCTTCTAATCTGAGTTCAAACAAACTGGTATACTTAAAGGGAATATCATCATAAAACTCCCCCAGATTTCTGCAGGGAAAGGAAGGGTCTTTAATGCATTTAGTGACAGTCTCTTATTGACATTTCTCAGCATATGAAAGGGAAGCTGAGTACTAATGTAGACTGAGTATTCTTTTGGATTAATGTCATACATACGTCTAAAACAATATTTAGTTCCATTGACCCATCACTCCATGCATTTTTTGAGTAATCCATTTTTTCAGTTCATTTATTTAAGAAACCACAAGCTTCCTTGTTACATCTCCATCCAGATATTTTTAAGCTGGTAGCTACCAGGTAAAGAGGCCAATATAAGCACAGTTTAGGCTCCAAATCCTCAAATATTTATATTCCTCTCTTTGGGGAGAAACTGGGATATCAAGTGTTTATTTACCTTACCTTCTAAAGGTAGAACAGTTCTTTTCTCCAAGACAGTCATGTTGTGCAATGACTTTCAATTAATCACATTAATCAGGCAGGGAACAAAAACCCCAACATTTGTTAAATTCTTCCTTTGTGCTAGGTACATTTATATACATCTTTTAAAAAATATTCTTTACCTTTGCACTTTAAAACGTTATTTCAAACCTAAAGAAAAGTTATAAGAATGATACCTAGGACTTCCCAAATCCCTTTACCCAGATTCACCTAACATGACAAATTTACTTTATAAATTTTTCTCTCTTCTGCTCTCTCATATTATTTTTTTCCGGATGATGTGAAAGTGGGTTGCATATCTAATGTTCTTTTAACCTTTAATAGTTCTTCAATGTCTTCTTCCTTAAAAGAAAATGTTAGTATAGAAACAGATCCATGGTATAGTTATCATATTCAGGAAATCTGACACTGATACAATATTTTTACCTAATCTACAGTCCAGATTCCCATTTTTATCAATTGTTCCAGTAAACCTTGTTCCTTCAGCCCAGACATTGTGCTCAATGGCCGAGTCTCTCTCATCTCCTTTATCAGGAACAATTCTTTAACCTTGGCCAATTATTTTATAGAATGTTCCTCAGTTTGTATTTTTCTGTTTGTTTGTTTGTATATCTTTCCTCTTGATTAAATTTAAGTCTGTATTTCTGGTTTGAGTACAGACAGGCCCTAGTCTATAAGCAACACAAGTTCTGTAGTTTTGTTCTTAAGTTGAATCTGTATGTAAGTTGGAACAGGTATACTTACCTATTACGTGTAATAGCCTCCATTCATAAGTGTGAGTTATAGGTAAGTCGGATGTTTGTAACTCGGGGACTGCCTGTACTATAAAAGTTCAGGTGTCCTAATCAGGGAATCATACCTGGATGCATGGTATGTTCATCTTCCCTTCGTCAGAGATGCTAATTTTGATCACTCAGCCAAGATATCTCATGCTTTTTACATTGTAAAATTTACATTTTTCCACACGTGCAAATGATAAGCAATCTCTACAGAGACCATTAAGACCATGAAAATATCATGGTCTTCATGGAACCCCAACCCTAATGGATTTAGCACCATTGAGGATTCTTGCCTGAACTCTGATGGTTACAAATGGTGATTTTTGAAATTATACCCTTCTCCATCTACCAGTGGGCATTCTACCAAAAGTATGAGCCTTTAACCACTAATGATATTAATTTATTATTGGTACTAACACATGGATTCATATTTAATGCATTGGGTTATAATCCATTACCATTTAATTGTTCTAGATTTAATGAGCAGGAGTCTCTGCAAGCCAGCCCTATGTTTCTGTTTTTGAAATGCCTTTTTTTCCAGTTTCAATGGATGCTTTAATTGTTTATTTAACAGATCATGGACTTTGTCTCCCTACCTTCAACTGGAATTCATCTTGCTTCCATGCTGGGTTGAAACAGTGACAAAGCTACTTCAAAAAGAGAACTAAGCTAACTGACACAACTGACTTTCTTTTAACAGGCCAAATATAAATATTTGCACTCTAGAATGCACAATGGTTTAGTTACTAAGAAATTCAAACAGGATCTTGAAGAATATAGGCAAATCCAGGGTACAGTAAAGATGAGTTGAGATGCTGTGCAACTGTGTCTAAGTTCCTGGCACTGCATCTCTTGGACAATAGCTAAATCTTGACGTGAATGAGCTTTCAGCTAATGCAAAGGAGAGATGCAGAAAATGCTAAGTCGACTTAGCAGCTGTGCACAGGAACCAAAAGGCAGGAAAGTGCTAAATATTGCTGAGGGCATCCACCCCAGGAAGGACTTTACCT
>CAUYQV010129552.1:0-10465 GCA_963574575.1 Galagoides demidoff
CAAGAATGGAGGAAAAAGTATCCAATGTACACACCCCTATTATGAAACTAATTTATACCTTTTATATGAAAGCTATAACCAAATAGCCTAAGAATGTGGGGAGGGGGGAGGGAGAAGGGAGGGGAGGAATGGGTGGAGGGACCATTTTTGAGGTTTATCTTACAGGGGTACAAGTGAAACTTGAGTAGAATCATAACGTTTTAATACAATAACTGAGAAAATGACATGAAGGCTGTGTTGATCAGTTTGATGGAAGTATTTCGGATTGCATGTGAAAACCCCACACTGTACCCCAGAAGTGCATTAATGTACATAGTTACCATTGAATTAAAAAAAAAAAAAAAGAAAGTTAAAGGATGGAAAAAGATAATTCAATGAGAAAAGTAACCAAAGGACAGAAGAGTGTTATTACCAACATCAAACAAATAAGTGTAAGTGAAAAACTGATGCAAGAAACAAGGAAATCCATTATAGGGCCCAAACAGTGGAAAGTCCTAGAAAAAAACATAGGGGAAACGTTTTTTTACATTTAATTTTCTAATGATTTCCTAAATGACAAAAAAAAATACATAGGAACAACATAAAGTATAGATAAATTTGACTTGATCAAAATTTAAAACTTCTATGCATCAAAGGGCAAAATAGAATGACAGAAACAAGCTTAATGGAAGAAAGTATTTTTAAATCCTACCTCTGATAAAAAACTATTAACATCCAAGATACATAAAGAATCCCTACAGCTCAAAAACCAAAACACTACTCAATTAAAAATGAGTAAAGAACAAGAGATATCAGTGAAGATGTACAAATGGCCAAAAGCTCATGAAAAGATGCTCAACCTCACTGACAATTGGGGATCTGTAAATCAATACTATAATGAGACATCACATCCAATCCATTCAATACCTACTGTTAAAAAAGAAAGAGAAAATAACAACTGTTAGTAAGGAGGTACAGACATTGGAACCCTTGCACATGGCTGATGAGGATATAATGTGGTACAGCTGTGATGGAAAACAGTGTGATGGTTCTTAAAAAATTCAAAGTTAGATCACCAAATGATCCAGCAATTCCACTTCAGCTGTACACCCAGAAGACTTGAAGTGGGAATTCAAAGAAATATTTGTATATCTGTGTTTACAGTAGCATTCTTCACAGTAGCTAAAAGGTGGAACCAACCCAACTATTCATCAATAGATGAATGGATAAACAAAATATGATATATACGTATATTCAGCCTGGAAAGGAAGGAAATTCTGACACATACTATAAAGTGAAATAATTTTGAAGATGTTATGCTAAGTGAAAATTAGCAAGCTGCAGAAAGACAAATGCCACAATTTCACTTATATGAGGTACCTAGAATAGTCAAATTTACAGATATAGAGGGTAGAATGCTGATTGCCATGGGCTGAGTGAAAGGGGAAATGAAGAGGGGAAATTATCATTTAATGGTTACATAGATTTAGTTTGGAAAGTTTCTCTGGAGGTGGGTGGTAGTAATGGTTGCATGACAATGGGAATGCAGTTAATGCCACTAAACTAGACACTTAAAGCTTACTAAAATGATCATCTTTATGTGTGTTCTACCACAATTAATACAAAACAAAACAGAAACGCATAGACTCCAGTCCTTATCATGATGGCTATATCTCTTATCCCAGGTTTGCCTTAATTCTGTAAACAACTGGAATACTAAATAAAAATATAAAAGAGAAGTTTAGCCATTGGTCAACAAAAGGCACAGGACTGTGATCTCTGGAAGAAAGGAAACAAATCATGTGTTCTATTAGCTTTCCCCCTGGGGGCAGTTTCCAGATAGCAGTGTAAGAAAGGTGAACCCTATCAGAGCATGGTTGTCTTGCCGAGTTGTGGAAAAACACTGGAGTATAAGGAGGCCAAACCAACGAGAATTTGAAAGCAGAGTGCAAGAGAGGAAGGAGCTACGTAGAGGAAGAGCTCTGAAATATGAAAACTGCTGAATGCAAATCTCTGCATGCATAGGATAAAACCACAAAAAAAAAAAAAAAAAAAAACCCATAACCTGAACAATTCAGAGGGCACAACAGACTAACAGACATTGAAATCCCATCTAGCCTGAGTAGAGAGACCTTAATAAACAGTAAGGACATTGAGTGGACATCCTAGAAGAGCCAGACTTCAGTTGTGATGGTGCTAAACCAGGTCTAGAGTCAAGGAAAACTTAGACCCATTCTTTCTCCCTTTCATCCTCTCAACTCTGCTTGCTTTCATTCAGCCTCATTGTCTAGCAGGGGAAAGGCGATGTGTAGAAAATATTGAGAGAAAATATTAATAACCTTGTGGCAAGCAAGGATAAGGCACGGCATTAATTGTGTAGGGAATCAAAGAAAATGAGAGAAAGCATAGGTGTGCATGGAATAAAAATAATTGTGGGACTCACTGAAATTTTACATTTCTTTTTCTACTTACTGCATTCAATATCTAAAAGTTCTGCTATTCTACTTTAGTCATTCTCATGTAAGAATTAAATATTCAACAATCACAGAAGCATCCTTAGCACTTATGTTCCAGTTTTCCTGACTGAAAATTTAGGCAACTGCCTAACTACTAACCAAAATAATAATCTCAGAGAGTCTGTTGAATAAGTTTATAGTATAAACTATGATATTAAAATGATTATAAACTGTATCAAGATGACACACAAAGTGATAGGGCTACATTTCTCTGGCTTTCAAATGAAGGTGCCACTTTTATATCTTACACAAACACAAAACATCTGTCAATCTTCCAAAGAGTAAAATATGAATTATAAACTACATATTAGCATGCTAATTCTACATCTAAATACAAAATTTTAACGTTGTAAGTGTTTAGGATTAGCTCAAATAGTCAGTTGAAAACATAGGAAATAATGTTAGTTTCTTGTTGATATTTTAAGGTTAAAGTAGTCATTCAACATTTTTAATACATTTAAAACATAATGTAAATAATCTGCTTCCACAAAGTCTGTAAAGAAAACTATCTTGAATTTTTAATTTGCTACTGTTTTATTATCACAAAGTAGAACAAGTAGTTCTATTTATAGAATAGAACAAGTAATTCTACTTTATTACCTTAATTAGCAAATTATACTACTAAAATTGGCAAATTGTTTTACCACAAACCAATAAAGCCGGAAATCAAAGTTCTACCTTATTACCATAAACCAGTTTTGCTTTTTAGTATGCTAAATAAGAACAAAAATTGTAGTATATGGTTACTTGGTTTGCTTTGCAATTGATAATTTACCCACATAGGAATTTTCCTCAACATTCATGCTATTTGAATAAATAAAATTGAAACAAGGCATTTACTGTCACAATTTACAAATACTGAATTAATTTCTCTGTTTCTGAATTATTCTTTTTCTTGAGGGTTTCTAGTCACAACTTTAAAAAAAATTTTTTTCTAGTTAATTATCTACAAAGTTAAATGTATAATACAAAATTTCAACTTACCTGGCACACTAAGGCATACACACAAACACACAAACAAACTTTCTTCATAGTAATTTTTTTGGTATAATTAGTATCCACAATCATAGCATATTTTTTCATAGAATGATGTCATAGCATTCTTTATCCCAGAATACAGACGACACTGATTATTTTATATGCAATTTTTAAAATTCAAAGTACTAATCAGTAGCTTACCAGATCTTACCCAGCACATCAAACAAAGAAAAATGTAGACTCTCATTTGTAATGTAATAAAAGTAAAAGAATCACTCAGATTCACCAACAAGAAAAGTCTGTAATTCATTAAGATTTCTCCTGGGTAGAATTGTCACAGTCTGGCAGGTTTTACTGCAAAAGTTCACTGATTTTGCTCCTCCCTCTTTGTTGAAAAAAGTGAGGTCGTTTGGTTTTTCCCATTTGGCTTGTGGTTTTGAGAAGAAATTTTAAGCCAAAGACTGTAGTAAATCACAAACATACCTTCAGCTACACAAGTTGAATTTAAGGGAACAGAAAAGCTAATTATATCTCTCTTTATTCCTTTTAACCTCAGGATTTCAGAAGTGGTCAGGAAGAATATGTTTATTGAAAGCCTCTAGGAAAATGCGATGTTAGAAAAAGCCAGGAATAGAAAGAGGCAGAAAAGTTGGGACTTTTATTTTGATTACAAACTACATTGTCTTTATGTACTGTAATAAAATCAATAATGAAATCCGTACCTGTCAAGTGTCAAAGATATGGGTTTTCATGTTTATCACTAGGCATCCCAACACAGAGGGCATTTTAAAATTCAAAATTTTGTCTTCTCTCTTCAGGCTAAAATTAGAAAATAAAGGATATTTTTGCTTTTTATTTGATAATCATTTTAAAATTTTTTAGATTTTCTTCTGATATGTTTACTGAATTGTCCTCTTATTTTTCTGCCAACACTAGACTTAAGTTAACGAGAAAAATTAAGAGTTGTTCTAAGTATGTGTGGTGCAAGTTCAAATATTGAATTTGTTTCTGGAAAATTTAAGTCCCTCTGATGACTTCTAGGAGTTTTGTGGTTGAGTCTCTGGGTGTTTTCTGAGTATAATATCATATCATCAGCAAAGAGGGTGAATTTGGATGGATCAAATGGATCTGCACCCATTTGGATGATCTTTCTATCCTTCTCTTGCCTGACTGCATTGCTAGAACTTCCAGAACTATGTTGAATAATAGTGGAGATAGTGGACATTCTTGACTGGTTCCAGTTCTAAGTGGAAAAGCTTTTCATTTTCCACCATTTAGTATGATGGTAGCTGTGGATTCATCATAGTTTGCCTTCATCAGCTTGAGAGATGTGCCACCTATGCCTATTTTCTGAAGTGTTCTAGTTAGAAAAGGATGCTAAATTTTGTCAATGCTTTTTCTGCCTTCTATTGAGAGGATCATATGGTTTGTTTTTGCTTCTATTGATGTGGTGTATTACATTTATGGATTCGAGTATAGTAAACCAGCCTTGCATCCCTTGGATAAAGCCTACTTCATTGTGATTTCTTTATGTGTAGCTTCTTTCCACATAATTTCTTTAACATGTATCTTCTGCACAGCTAAGGACACAACCAGTAAAGCAAAAAGACAACCTTCAGAGTGGGGAAAGATATTTGCAGGGTTTCAATCTGACAAAGGGTTGATAACTAGAAACTCCACAGAACTCAAATTAATCAACAGAAAAAGAGTAAACAATCCACTTATAAGTGGGCAAAAGATAGGAACAGAACCTTCTCTAAAGAAAACAGATAAATGGCCAACAAACATTTGTAAAAATTCTCATCATCCCTAATCATCAGAGAAATGCACATCAAAACCACCCTGGATGGTTGAGAATGGCCACATCACAAAGTCTCAAAGGTGGAGACTGCGTGGATGTGGATGAGAAGGGAACACTTTTACACTGCTGGTGGGACTGCAAACCAATATAACCTTTTTGGAAGGAAGTATGGAGAAACCTCAAAGAACTCAAATTAGATCTCCCATTTGATCCTGCAATCCTATTATTAAGCATCTACCCAGAAGAAAAAAAAAAGTCATTTTATCATAAGGACATTTGCTCCAGACTGTTTATCACAGCTCAATTTACAATCACCAGAACATGGAAACAACCTAAATGCCCACCAACACAGGAATGGATTAATCAGTTGGTATATGTATATGGAATACTACTCAGCCATCAGAGATGGAGACTTCACATGTTTTGTATTAACCTGAATGGGGGTGGAACACATTCTACTTAGTAATCCATCACAAGACTGGAGAAGCAAGAATCCAATATACTCTATTCTAATATGAAGGCAGTAGGAGAGCTAATATAAGGGGTAGGGTAGAGGAATGAGGGAGGGAGGAGAGGGTGGGGGGAAGGGATGGGGGTCCCGGTATATGGCACACTTCTTAGGGGTGGGACACAATTATAAGAGGGACTTTACCTAACAACAGCAATTAGTGTAACCTAATTTTTTGTACCTTCAATGAATCCCAAATAATAAAAAAAAATTAAAAAATACCAAAAAAGAAAATTCAAGTGTCTATAAAACCTCAAAGATACAAGCAGAACAGCAGTATTGAATTTACGATCATAGATCATGGGAAATGGATCTGAGGTCCAGAGAAGTGTTTCAAAAGATCTACAAACATAATATTCATTTAAAAATCATGAAAAATTAACTCCTGATGAAACTTCATTATTAAGTTACCTGCTTGATCTCTGGGTATTTTAAGCAAAACTTTATTTTTAAAAGGATTTCATCATTATAATTAGTTTCAAGACCATCAAATTGTCTAGGTCCTTCCACAGCACTTACCTGTATCAACTGCACTTCTCTAACAAAGATATCAACTACAACATTTCAAAATGTGGGAAGAAAATGCGTCTTATGTATTAAATTTTTCTTAACAATTTTTTACTTAATAAAAAATACATCTTCTTAACACATGCATCCTTTTCCTTGTGCTTTTGATCTGACATTATTACACAACTCTGCACATCCTTTTCATCTTTTCTAAAGAGCTAAATTGAAAAATATGAAGTTGGTATTTCAGGCAGTGTAACCCATAGCAGGGTTTCAAAATATAAAATTACATTTCTTCATTCTATATGGTATTTTATTCACTGTTAGCATGAGAATGTTAGGGTTATTAATGCTTATCGCCTTAAACAGAAAAATACTGGAAGATGACAAAATATTACATAACATGCCAATAGTTTAGTAAAACCTTACTTATATTAACCTGCCCTGGATGTGAAAAATGATTATAAGTAGCTTATAGATGTGCATAGAATGTGAACAATAACACAAAGGAGATGCCCCTGCTAATGGTGATAGTAATGGCTGAGCTCTATGCACCAGGCATTCTTCTAAGTACTTTATAGGTAATTATAGTGAGTAGTTGAGCTGTGTTTAACAAAACTCAGAGTCATAGTGTATCACAATACATTTTGTCAAAATCTTTCACTTAACTTAGCAAGGTGTCAAAAATATTTAATAATCTTACTCTTTGACTCAGCAATTAAACATTGAATGTACTTTCATGCACACCCAAGTTCTTTATATGTTCATAAAGATATGTAAACAAGGATGCTCATCTCAGCATTCATATAAAAGCCAAAAATGGAAACATAATGAATAAATGTCTAACAATGGAGAATTAGTCTAATTATGTACATATTGTGGATTAAAATTAATGCTGTAAATAGATCACTATGTATAGGCATAGAAAGCCTCCATTAAAGTTTTAAGGGGGGGAGGGTAAGCTAAAAAACAGCATATATAATACTTTTTATGTTCCTGAAAAATATGTTATGTGTATATATGCATAGTTCAAAACCTAGAAAGTTTTCCTACAAAATGGTTATCTCTGTATGAGTGATCTATTGGAAATTTTTAGTTTCATTTTTTTAATTTAAAAAATATTTATTTATCATTAACATCTAATACATGTAAAGCAACAATAAAAAGCTATGTTTACTTGGGCAAAGTATGGATAGAGAAAAATCAGAATAAAGATAAATTGAGGGCTGGGAATGGTGGCTCATGTCTGTAATCCCAGCACTCTGGGAGGCTAAAGCGGGCAGATTGCTTGAGGCCCAGAGTTAAGAGATCAGCCTCAGTAAGAGTGATACCCTATCTCTACTAAAACTAGAAATTTTAGCCGGGCATTGTGTCAGATGACTGTGACTGTAGTTCCAGCTATTTAGGAGGCTGACGCAGGAGGATAGCTCAAGCCTAGGAGTTTGAGGGTTGCGGTGAGCCAAAGCACTACTGCATTCTATCCAGGGTAAAAGAGCAAGACTTTGTGTCAAAAAATATATATAGAGAGAAAAACTAGTCACGGAAGCGCCTATAGTCTCAGTTGCTAGGGAGACTGAGGTAAGAGATTGAAGCCCAAGAGATTGAAGTTGTTGTGAGCTATGGTGCCAGGGCACTCTACCCAGGACAACAGAGTGAGACTCTGTCTAAAAAATGAAATAAAATTTAAAAAGATAAAATGAGAGTTAAAAAACATGAAGACAAAAGAGAAGTCAGTTCAAAAAATAAAAATAAATAACATCCAATAGAGCCCTTGACCCGTAATTTGTCTCACTTCTCTACTTTTGCTTTCAGTTGTTCATTTATTTATGTAACTTTCATTAGGCATTTGCTGATTTCCAGGAATAGACTTAGTTGTTGGGGATACAAAGTAGAGGCATTCATTTATCCAAACCTTATTATTTTAGCAACTATTAGATACTCACAGACATGTGAGAGATAGTCCTAGGAACTGAAGTATCTTCGCCATATAGTAGTTCACCGTGAGAAGGGCTTGATGGAAGTGTACTGAGGGAACTATGGAACCACATAGGTTCCAGCCAGATTAGCCAGCTAATCTGCAGGGCAGAGTTCAGGGCAGCATTGAAGAATATGCTGCCCGGGCAGAGCTGCAAAAGAGTAAGAGTCCGCTAGGAAAAAGAGATAAAGGAGCTCTGGGTATACGAATGTGAGTGTGTGTGTGCCTGTGTGTGCACATGTGTGTGAGTATACATTTTCATCTTCAATGTGTTCTTATAGTTAGGGGTAGAAGACTTCCTAATATAAATGAAGAAAGGCTCATTCTTTATAAAGTGTTCAATGTATTAACCCACTAAAACCTGCTAAGTGACTAACAGTTCGGTAAAGGCTGAGACTAAAGTGAATTATTTCTTAGCTACTGATAGATTTATTACCACGAATGCATTTAACATGAGTTAGGAAAAACAATATGCTTCCATTAGAAAAATGATATATTGATTTTGTATTCTAAGCAACCAACTGCATGATCTGACTTTCAGAGTTTTAAAGAGTGAATAAGTAGGCTCATAAGAACCACAAAATTATGTGTAACCAAAAGAGAAGACCATGTCATTAGAACACCAAATTCATGCCATATGTAGACAAAGGATGAAGCAAATTTCACTGCACCACTGTAAGATGATCATAAATTACTTATAATTATGTAGCATAGCTAAAAAGTTTGTAGCATGTGCAATCTTATTATTTATTTATTTATTTGTAGAGACAGAGTCTCAGTTTGTCCCCCTTGGTAGAGTACACTGGCGTCACATGGCTCACAGCAACCTCCAGCTCTTGGGCTTAGGAGATTCTCTTCCCTCAGCCTCCGGAGTAGCTGGGACTACAAGCGCCCACCACAATGCCCAGCTAACATGTGCCATCTTATATATGCACTGAATATTTTACCATTAAACCTGAAGATTTAGCTGCCAGATAAGCTATGTTTGAGGGAAAGTTAAGGAGTACTTAAGATTTATTAGGCAAATGGAAAAAAAAATATCAGAGATCCATATGTAACAGAGACCTGCAAGTGTACATTTGATCAACATATTATCACTTGTCTGCAATTTGCTAGTTTCCTTTATCTCTTCCTACTCTACTACAACCATATTGATGACAGAAGAAAGAAAGATGGAAAAAGGAGATAGGACTATTAAGATTCATGATAGAGCAACTGAAGGTTGATATACTGTGTATCAGCTGAAGGTACTGACATATTATATATGTGTGTATAGAAAGTCTGTCTCTCACAGACTGTAGGACTGTAGGATTTAGGAAGGCAGATTTTTATACATATCTTGGTTTTCCAAGAATTAAAGACTGTCTGACACAAAGTAAACACTCAGTGTTTACTTTTAACAGTTTGCTGTTAAATGAAGTAATTATATTTAGTTCAATCCATATCTTAAGAACCAAAATATGAATTCCAATAAGAAATTGTTCCTGAGGAAAAAGGGCTTGCTGCCCAGAGTACTAGAAGCCAATATAATGGTATTGGGTTTTCAGGAAGTGAGATGCTTTATTGTAAGTGGACCAACAAGGGGACAGGAGTCCATCTCAAATCTGTCTTTCTGTTGTGGCTTTAAGACAGTACATTTATCAGAAAAGGCTTACAGGGTGGATTCTGGATGATTCGTTAAAGGAAAGGGGAGGTCTGGGAAGTCGAGGGCATGTCCAGTTACCTCTTCATGAATCCTCAAGGGTCACATATGCAGATTTGGATGGAGTTAATATGAAACAAGGTGGAAATTCTGGCTGTGATGTCAGCAAGCTCATTTGCAGATTCCAGTTGACCATATTGATTCCAACAGATTTCAGCTAGTTTTGTTATCTTACAAGCAGAGAAAGTTTCAGCATTTCAGCAAGTTGTTTCTTTTCCTCTATGCCATCCTATAAGCTCAAAAATTTCTGTACATGACTGGTTTCTTTAACTTGTGGGAGGATGGTTACAAAATTATTAAGTAATGTTGGAGTTAAATTAGAACATTGGGTTTTCTAAGATGTGATCCTTTTCCTTAGAACGTATGATATTGGGGCTCGGCGCCTGTGGCTCAATCAGCTAAGGCGCCAGCCACGTACACCTAAGGTGGCGGGTTCGAATCCCCAGCCCGGGCCGCCAAACAACAATGATGGCTGCAACCAAAAAAAAAAAAAAAAAAA
>CAUYQV010129553.1:0-25446 GCA_963574575.1 Galagoides demidoff
AGTAATTAATCAAGTCTCAGTGAGTTTTCCACCATTGTTCATCTACTGAGAACTTGGGGGTTTTGTGAAACTTGGGACTTTTTTCCTTGTACCTGAAGCTTGTTCTTGGCAACTCTAGGAGGAAGAAGGGGGCCCGGGAACATGTTCTCGGCCACCCTGGGGGGGAGGAGGGACTTGCCTTGTTCCTGGAATCAACTGGGGGAGGGGGAGAAGGGAGGAGGAGAGAAATGGGCTGGAGAGGGTGGGGGGAACAGGTGAGGGCTGGGGAACAGGAGTGGGCAGGGGAAAGAGGGCTGGGTTACAACAGCAGGAGCTCTGCCCTGCACCATACTAGCCTGGGTGTGCCTCCCAGCTGCACCTGACCTGCCCTCACCAGGGTCCAAGATCTGCACATCCCAATAGGAGCAGCACCTAGAATGTGATTTACTCCCTGGCCCTGTCCCCACAGACAGTATCTCCTAACTATTCATTTCTT
Source organism: Galagoides demidoff (assembly GCA_963574575.1). NCBI lineage: Eukaryota > Metazoa > Chordata > Mammalia > Primates > Galagidae > Galagoides > Galagoides demidoff. Next base: position 476 of record CAUYQV010129553.1, read on the forward strand.
ATCTCAGAACTAAGACCTTGCTAAAGAGCCTGCATGGCTCTGACGGGTGTCTCTTTCTTTCCCAGCACGGCCACCTTCCACTTCCTCCTTCCTAGTTGCATCTTTGCAATGCCAACAGAAGTCAAGAACCCCTCAGGTAAGTTAACGTGAAGTTGGTAGTTGTCCCAGCAAGTGGTCATCTTGGGGAAATCCCTCAGCAAGCCCTCCTAGAGACATTCCACACAACACACCCTGTATTCCAGGAGGGAATAAAGGAGAATTGGCTGCTAGCTGCAGCTTGGCAGTCTGTGTGTGGCTCTGTAGCCCCTGAGCACAGTTTTCCTGATGATGGAGGCTGCCACTGCCATCAGGGAATAGTCTACAGGAGAGAAGGGTGTAAGCACACATTCACCAGCCACTTCTGGATATGATCTTGTCTTGTAGAAAATGTTACTTAGGCCAGGAATGGTGGCCCATGCCTGTAATGACAGCACTTTGAGAACCCAAGATAGGAGGATTGCTTGAGGCCAGGAAAGTTTGAGACCAACCTGGACAATAATATAGCCAGGCTCCATCTCTATTTTAAAAAAAGAAAGAAAGAAAGAAAAATAGCCAGATGTGCTGGCATGCATCTATAGTTCCAGCTACTTAGGAGGATTGAGCCCAGGAGTTCAAGATTGCAGTGAACTATAAACATACCATTGCACTCCAGCCTGAACAACAGAGCAAGACCCCATCTGTAAAAAATGAAAAAGAAAAGAAAATGTTACTTAAAACACATCCAAGTGGATATGAATTTTCTAAATGTGTAAGTAGCCAAGGGGCAGTTATGATGTTTTCCCTACACAGGGAGGTACATGGGCTATAGGAACAGCCCTCCTAGGGGTGCCCACCCCTCTTTCTTGAAATGCTCACCCTTCTGCTAGGGGCTGCCTGTTAGAACAAACCACTTCAGACTTCAAACCAGGTACCTCTAAGACTTTACATGACACCCTCTTCTCTCTTCTTTCCCAGGAGTAGCGTGTGTCCTCAGCATACACTGGAATGGAAGTCACAATTTTTTCCTCTATTCGCTGCATCGAACTCTGAAGGATAAAGCTGGTACTTAACTGCTAGACAGATTGCCTAAGCTCTGGTCTCTCAGAACATGTCTTGCTCCAGCATAGCTGAGAGAATGTGACTGGCACATCAGCATCACTTTAGGGGACCATAGCATGCAGGCAGAAATGGGGGGCAGTGGGGGCTTCAGTGTGACCCAAAGGCTCTATCTCTGAACTGCTGTATTTCTTAAAGATGGTGGGTCAGTAGGAACAAAGCCCAGAGGCAGGTCCACAGGTCTCCTGAGGCAGCTAAGGTAAAAAGAGAGTGGGCCTGGCCTCAGAAGTCCAGCCCTAGGGCTCGGTGCCTGTGGCTCAATCGGCTAAGGCGCCAGCCACGTACACCTAAGGTGGCGGGTTCGAATCCCCAGCCCGGCCCGCCAAACAACAATGACGGCTGCAACCAAAAAATGGCCGGGCATTGTGGTGGGCGCCTGTGGTCCCAGTTACTTGGGAGGCAGAGGCAGGAGACTCGCTTGAGCCCAGGAGTTGGAGGTTGCTATGAGCTGTGATGCCATGGCACTCTACCCAGGGGGATAGTTTGAGGCTCTGTCTCAAAAAAAAAAAAAAAAAAAAGAAGTCCAGCCCTAGCCCTGACCATGTAGTCTCAGGCCAGTTGCCTATGCCTCTGTCCTCTGTCAGCTCAAGTGAAACATAGCCAATTAATGATGCCATGGCTATCTGCTGCATGCATTTAGCTGAGAGTAGCAAAATCCAGAGTCTCTGTACAGGAAAGCATGAAAGCTCTTTGAAATTGAGAGGCACAAAGGAAACATAGGTGGGTTTTGTTTTACAAATTCATGGAGGTAGTTACATGAGCAAGGTCACTCTTAATAATTCCTTCAGCTGGCTCAAGCGCAAGTAGCTCTAGCCTGTGATCACAGCATTCTGGGAGGCTGAGGTGAGTAGATCACCTGGTCTCAGGAGTTCAAGACCAGCCTGACCAAGAGTGAGAAAAAAATAGAAAAACTAACCAGGCCTTGTGGTGGGCACCTGTAATTCCAGCTACTCAGGAGGCTGAGGCAGGAGGATCATTTGAGCCCAAGAGTTCTGAGGTTGCTGTGAGCTATGACAACACAGCACTCTACCCAGGGTAACAGAGTGAGACTCTGTCTCAAAAATAATAATTCCTTCAGCTGTACACTTGTTATACTTTAATACAGTATTATATTTTCAAAGTAATGTTTAAAAATTTACAAAGGAGAAATTTCATTCCTTCCATCCCTCTCCCAGGCAGCATAGCTTCTTTTTTCATTTTGTCCACAGAAATGCTAGCTGAAGGCTCGGTGCTCATAGCACAGTGGTTACAGCGCCAGCCACATGCACCAAGGATAGTGGAAACCTGGCCTGGGCCAGCTGAACAACTCCAACAAAAAAAATATCTCGGCATTGTTGCAGGTGCCTGTTGTCGCAGCTACATGAGAGGCAGAGGCAAGAGAATCGCTTAAGCCCAAGAGTTTGAGGTTGCTGTGAGCTGTGATGCCACAGCACTCTACCAAGGGTGACATAGTGAGACCCTGTCTCAAAAAAAAAAGAAGAAAAGAAATGCTAGTTGACACATGGCTTCTAATCTCCACTTCTGGTCTAAGTGGCCTTCATCAAGTCACTTCTCTGCCTCAGTCTCCTCATCTGTAAAATGGGGGTACTAATAGGACCTACTTCATAGAACCCTTGTGAGAATTAAGTGAAAAGATGCATGTGCTTATCACAGCATCTAGCACTTAGAAGTACTCATTAAATTTCAGCTACAGAATAAGGATAGTATGACTTCTCATTATGTTGTTATAAAAAGAGGAGAGAGATGTGGGTCCAGACAAGTGCTCCTGGTGTGCAGGCCCTGAACAGTCAGACATTAGGGTATCACGTTGTCCAGGTGAAGTGATGGGCAGGTACAGGGTCTGGGATTGTCTGGTGAGCAGTGTCCTCCCCCCTAGACCCCGAGGGCGTGTGGCCCTGTGCTGCACCCATTGCAGTCTCTCAACTCAGCTGCTCCTCATCCTACCTGGTGCTGGCCTGTGAGGACGGCGTGCTTACACTTTGGGACTTGGCTGAAGGTGAGCTGGGGTGGGACTCTGGGCAGCGAGACTCCAGGAGCTCTGGAGTTCCTGCAGGCTCTAGGACTCCTGTGACCTCTGTGCTCTTACAGTCACATTGGGGACCTGGTTCTGCTTTCCCTTCTATTCATTCAACAAATATTTATTGAACATAATACATGCTGATGCTTCCCACTGCTTGGGTATTATTGAGTGCCTGGCATAGAACAGGCACTCAATAATACCCAAGCAGTGGGAAGCATCAGCATGTATATGTGCCAGGTCCTGGAAGTACAACCATTGCCTTCATTACTACATTCCAGTGAAGAAGGGTCTTCTAGCACAGCACAGGAGGACACATGGCCTCAGGTCTCCTCACCCCCAGCCCCCAGAGCTCTCACAATAAGCCAGGCAGCAGGAACACTATTGATATCAGAGCTAAGAGACCTACAAAGCAGTCAAAGTGAGACGAGTAACTACACTGGCTGGATAACACCTGCTGGGGTGTCAGGGTCCTGCTTTGCAGATATCAAAATAAATGGCATCTTTACCCTGAATTGATCAGTCTCTAGGAAGGTATCTCCCTCTCACCAAACTTTTTATTTAAAAAACAATTAATGAATCAATGATTCGCCATTTTAGAGCTGGGGATGTGTCCCTAGCATGGAGGTGAACAAGGCAGCCCTCCTGCGGGTGAAGAAAACCTGAGAAAGCTGCTGTCTGTTGGGGAACAAGGGAGACAGGGCAGGGCTGGCAGTCTCCACCTGAAGAGTCTAGTGGAGTCTAGAGTTATTTCAAATTGGAGGGCATTCTCCCCACATGATACTTCAAGAAAAATCATTAAAGGCCCTCCGGAATTTTATTAATTAAACCAACAGCAGTATTGAAGAAACAACAGGTATTTCAAGGAAAGGTAACATAATTTTGCAAGCAGTTGACTAATAGTTCATTTTTTGGTTTTTTGGGTTTCTTTGATATTGGTCAATTTTTGTTTGGCTACACACACACCCTCCTTTCCTACAGCCACCCACCTCTGTCCATGCACCTTTGCACTCTGGGGGCAGCTGTAGTTCAGTTCCTGGCTGGGTCATAGCTTCCTTCCATTCCAGAACTGACTCTGCCCTCCTTTCCATCACAGGCGGGTCCCCTGTAGGGGGCTCTTCTCTCTGACCGAGCACTGGCTTTACTGGTTTTACTCTCAGAGGGAGCCCTCCTATCTTGCAAGTCCCTCACATACTTGCTGGTCACAGACCCTGCACCCTGAACCTGTGCCTGCCTCCCCTCACCCACTTTTCTGACCTCCTCATGTAATTATTTTTCTAGGATTCCCTCTTGGGGTCATTGCTCTTCCTGAAGGATGTTTCTGCCAAAGTATTCATTTCCTAAAATACTTCTTGGTCTACAAGGGACAGAATATGTATCCTGAGGATCCAGTGAAATCCCAAATGAAATGTGTGGTGCTGTGCACAGATGCTTCCCTCCACCTGGTGGAAGCCAGTGGGACCCAAGAACCCACCATCAGTGTGCTCATTGAGAGGTCTGTGGCTAGAGGGGAGGATAGGGCAAATTCTCTGCCAGACGGATGACACTATTTCATGGAAAAATCTGACCACCTAGTCCACTTTCCCTATAGCCATCACTCCTGGTGAGCTTCTCAAGATCACAGTGTCATATGGGATATGTCATATGTGTCTATTACAATTTTTCTAACAAAATTCCCTTCCAAAACTCATGTTGAAATTTAATCCCTATGTAGCAATATTGAGAGGGAGCAGAACCTTTAATTGCTGTTTAGGTCTGAGTATGGTGGTTCCTTCCTGTAATCCCAGCTCTTTGGGAGGCCGAAGGGGTGAAGCATGGGATGGGTGAGGTGGGGATGGAATCACTTCAGGCCAGGAGTTCGAGACCAGTCTGAGCTAGCCACCACCACCCCCACCTCTACAAAGAAGGAGAAAAACTGGCTCAGTATCTGTAGCTCAGTGGCTAGGGCACCAGCCAAATGCACTGGAGCTGGTGGGTTCAAACCCAGCCTGGGCCTGCCAAACAACAGTGACGATTACAACAAAAAAATAGCTGAGCATTGTCACAGGCACCTGTAGTCCTAGCTACTTGGGAAACGGAGGCAAGAGAATTGCTTAAGCCCAAGAGTTTGAAGTTGCTGTGAGCTGTGATATCACAGCACTCTACTGAGGGTGACATAGTAAAACTCTGTCTCAAAAAAAAAGAAAGAAAGAAAAACTAACCAGGCATTGTGGTAGGCACCTGTAGTCCCAGGTACTTGGGAGGCTGAGGCGGGAGGATCATTTGAGTTCATAAGTGAGTGCCTACAGTGAGGTATGATGAGGCCACAGCACTCTACCCAGGGTGACAGAGTGAGATTCTGTCTCAAAAAAAAAAAAAGATGACTGGGCTCGGCGCCTGTGGCTCAAGCAGCTAAAGCACCAGCCACATACACCAGAGCTGGTGGGTTCGAATCCAGCCTGGGCCCACACACAACAATTACAGCTGCAACCAAAAAATAGCCAGGCGTGTGGCAGGCGCCTGTAATCCCAGCTACTAGGGAGGCAGAGGCAGGAGAATCACTTGAGCCCAGGAGTTGGAGGTTGCTGTGAGCTGTGATGCCACAGCACTCTACCCAGGGTGACAGCTTGAGGCTCTGTCTCCAAAAAAAAAAAAAAGATGATTGGATCATGAAGGCTCTGCCTTTAGGAATGGATCAATCTATTCATGTATTGCTAGGTTAATAGGCTGATGGATTAATGGGCCATCACAGGAGTGGAACTAGTGGCTATGTAAGAAGAGAGAGCCCTGAGCTGGCACACGAGCATGCTCAGCCCCACCATGTGCCACCTCGGGGCTCTTCACAGAGTTCCCACCAGCAAGAAACCTCCCCCCACATGGGGGGAGGTTTGACTTGGACTTCTCAGTCTCTAGAACTTAAGAAATAAATTCCTTTTCTTTATAAATTATCCAGTTTCTGGTATTCTATTATAAGCAACAGAAGAACCAGCCAAGAGAGTATGTTTCATATCCCTTATGACAAAGAGGTAGTTCGTTTCTGCCCAAACCTTTTATCAGTTTCCTTAAGGATCCATCTCTCTTTTTTAAACATTTTTAAATATTTTATGCATGCAAATGAATTTATACCATGTGTGCGCGTATGTGTGATCAGCTGCCCTCTACTCACTGGAAGTAAATCATCTCCAGTTCCACTGGGGCACCTATGTGCCCCCCCAACACCTCCTTCTTTCTCCTCCCCATAGGTAACCACTTTATTAATTATCTGATTATGGCTATATAACAAACCACCACAAAACTTAATGGCTTAATAAAACAGTCATTGTTTAGTCCCCAATTCTATAGGTCACGACTTAGGCTAGACTCATTGGTCAGTTCTTCTACTGGTCTTGCCTGGGCTCTCACCTGTGCCTGCAGGCAGCTTGCAGGTCAGGTAGGCCTTGTGATTCTCAGATGGCCTCACTCATACCTGGTAGTCAGCAAGCTATGGGCAAGCGCACCTGGGTTCTCCACAGGGCCTCTCCTGCAGTCTGGTTCAGGCTTCCTCAAGTGGCAGTCTGAGGGCTCCTAGCAGCATGAGAAGCCAGCCCAGTGCACAAATGCTTTTCAGGCTCCTACAAATGTCCCAGTGGGCAAAGCACATCCATGTTCACCCCATATTCAAGCAATAAAAAGATAGACACCCATCTTCTGATGGAGTCTCTACCAAATAAAGCCAATTGTTTTTTTCAGTTTTACCATATTGTTTCCCTAAATTCATCATTCCTTCACTTCCCTTTAAGAACTATATTTGTATGACTCTAAATTGTGTGTTATTTAGCTGTGTATATTTAGGAAACCTGTAAATAGAACCTCATCTGTACATTCTCTTTTTTTTTACCTGTTTACTCCGTAACTGCCAAGCAACATTGTTCATGAGAGCCAGGGTGCTGATGTGCATCTCAGTTCCTTTATTTTGTTGTTGTAGGAATGCATTGCATTCCATTGTATCATATACCACAGTTATTACCCATCCTCTTGCTAATGGATATTTGGATTGTTCCTAATTTTTTGCTACTATGAATAATCTCCTCATATCTCTTGATTTCCCTGAGTTTCCCCAGAATATATGCCTAGAAGAGGATAGCAAAACTTAGAAGCTCTTAAAGTAGGAGCCTTTGTGTCTTCTGTCCTATAGGCCTATAAAGCACCAGGAGGAAGCCATCTGTGCAGTGGCCCCAGTTCCAGCCCTACCTGGCATGGTAGGTTCCCTGTGCCTTTCAGTCCTCTTCTGTGCCTGGGTTCTTCATCTTTCCTTCAAAAAGTATTTGTTAAAAGAAGTCAGAGTAGCTGCCAGACGTGGGGCCATATGCCCAGCAGAAGAGTGCGGACTTGTTGAATGGGGCTTAAGACAAAGAGGTCAGCAAGGAACAGCATGTTCAGAGGAGGGATGGAGAAGGAGGGCTGTCAGGAGATGGCCTCACAGAGGGTGGGAGAAATGCAGGCCTGAGAGAAAGTCCCTGACTCCCGATGTGCCCTGCAGAAGGTGAGGGGCCTCTAGGACCCCCAGGGGAGGTACCAAGAGATCCCAGGGCTACAGGTACAGATTCCATGCTCAGCACCAGCCAAAGGGAGTGGTGACAGTGGAAGCCATGGGTTCCGGCAGGTTCTCCGAGTCAAAGACAAGAGGCTTCTGCAGGTGCCATCATCATTTACAGGCCAGTGACTACAGGGACTCCAAGGAAGACCACAGAGTCGGTCCTGTAGGCTCAGAAAAGGAGAGTGAGGTAGAGGACAGTGTCCAGGCTGCAAGTGGGGGGACAGACAGGTGGGGGTATGATAAGCCTCTTATGTGAGGAAGGAGAAAGTGGTATGGCAGCAGGAGGACACAGGGCCAAAGGGGACTTTCTAAGGAGGGAGGGAGTACAGTGTGTTCCCCATAGAGAGGAAAGAGTGCAGGCAGGAGAGCTGGGACCACTGGCCAAGAGGGGCCCTGGATTGAGCTGGGTCCCCTAGGTGGTGAGAAGGAAGGGCATCAGGAAAGGGGAGGGACTGAATCTTGGTCATATGAAGGCTGAGCTCTTCATTGGAGAGGCTGGAAGAACTAGGAGGGGAAGCCAGGCGGAAAGGGAGAAGCTCAGGAAGGCCTGTTTGCTGAGGGCAGCCCCCGACACATTTGTGTCTGCAGCTCCCACAGCTCTGGGTGGATCCAGAGGCCGGGTGCCAAGAGCCCGATCAATTCTGTTTCTTATTTTATGTCCAGCTATTTCTCTTATTCCTTACACTCCACCTTCTTGTAAGGGATGGAGTCCAATGGAAGGCCACACTCACCAGCTGTCTGTTTCCCAGGTGCTGACCTTTTCTAACAATGGTTCTGTGTGCCTCGTGGATGTGGCCAAGTCTGCAGTCATCTGTGCCTTTGCTTCCCCCATATCCTCCTATCTGGAGGTCCCTTGGAAGCCGATGTTTGTGGTACCGTCACACCACCCATGTTTCCTGCTCCGAGGTACAGAGGGGGACTGTGAGGGCTGATGCCCAGACCATTTCCCTGTCTCAGTCCTCTCACAAAGCTGAGATTAATTCCACCAATACCCTCCCACTCTGTGTCCCTTTCCACCAAGGCCAAGGGATACTGCAGCTCCATCCTCACAGCATACTTTGATAAAATGCCAGCAAGGTCTCCTATTCAAACTCCTGCCCCTCCCAGCCCAGCATAGATGGCCCAGCTGTTACAGCTGGAGAGCAGCTCCCATGTCTACACCTGGCACAGAGCCCATCAAGAACATAGTCACTACGCAGAACACTGTTCTTCTTTCTTACAGATGACTGTCCTCATGAAACTGGATCCACCAATGATGCTGGAATCCAAAATTCTATTTTCTATTTTAATTTTGAGGCATACCCACTCCTGGAAAAAATCTCAAAAAATTGTACCATTCCTCAAAGGAACTTGATGGATAGCATGGCCTTCCCCCAGGTGTTGCCATTGGAGACAAGATGTGAGCATTTCCTCCAGAAGAGGTAGGAATTCTGTTTGTACCCTCCTGCATCCTGGGCTATCTCTGCACAGAGGGCCAGTGCAGTTTGTTCTATAGGAAGATCCTTTCAGTATTTAAATTCCTGCTAAGTGATTTAAATGTCCTGCTACCACATTCTAGCCCACCAACCACACTCTGGTTCAAGTTCAGATTGAGAGAAAGGAGTAATTAATTCAGGCTGGTAGCAAAGAAGGGCTTGCAGGTGGTGTTTTCTTCCCATCAAGACCATGTTATCTTTTTGCTTTCTTTCTTGATTCCTTTTTTTTTTGAAAGAAGTTTGGATTATTTGACACAATCATTAAAACAGGGGTTGGCAAACATGTGACCCACTCCCTGGTTTTATAAATAAGATTTTTGGAAGGGGGACAAATTCTCATTTTGTTGTCCTCAGTAGAGTGCTGTGGTATCACAGCTCACAGTAACCTCCAACTCTTTTTTTTTTTTTTGAGACGGAGCCTCAAGCTATCCCCCTGGGTAGAGTGCCATGGCATCACAGCTCATAGCAACCTCCAACTCCTGGGCTCAAGCCAGTCTCCTGCCTCCGCCTCCCAAGTAGCTGGGACCACAGGCACCGGCCACAACACCTGGCCATTTTTTGGTTGCAGCCGTCATTGTTGTTTGGCGGCCCGGGCTGGGGATTCGAACCTGCCACCTTAGGTGTACGTGGCTGGCGCCTTAGCTGATTGAGCCACAGGCGCCAAGCCAACTGCTAATTTTTGTATAGTAATTTATCTTAAGAATAAAAAAGATTGTTAAAATCCAAAAAACAAAAGTATTTTGGTCTTTATTTGGAAATTTGGTGGTGTTTTTGTGACCAGAAATATGTTGTAGGAACTTAACTCTTGTTTTTATCAATTGGCCTGTGGTAAAATTAATTTCCACATGTCTTTTCACTTATAGTCTCTAAGAACCTATGTTACCTGAGGACCTACTGTGTGTACCTAGCACGTGGCTGCTTGGCGACAGCAATATCGATAATTGGGAGTATAATCAAAGGAGCCATCTGAATCATTTCACATAGACGTTTCAGTCATGCTCTGAACACCTGCAAATTCCAGTATCTTACTTGCTCCAACCCTGTGAATCATTCCAAGGAAGGCTACAGTGTATCCTCACTTCCCCTGCTTAACATGGAACGATTCAGACTTTAAACAATTACACATATTTAAAATAGTAGGAAATCCATATTATTCTGATATGTTGAATTTCTGCTTTTGGAAAAGCAGAAATGTGTTTCAAACAGGAAATAAGTAGATATCTTCTGTTTCCATCCTCCTCTTGGCTTTGGTACCACAGGAAGCCAGTGTGATAGCTCCCTGTTACCTGATAGTTCCTTGATTAAAAAGCTCTTTAACAAGGATCAGCATTTTACCCAAGACAGGAGTCATGAATTCTCTTGATACTCGTATCTCTTAAAAGGGTCCAGAATATTTCCTGCAAAACTGCCTGTCATAGAAGATGTACTTAGCGCTACTATCGGAAAAGCCGAGGAAAGGAATCCATCATTGCTGCATCAGAAAAAAAAAAACGCGCTCTAAAGTAAGCCAAGAACTCAAACTTCAGCAGGATGGGGGAGAAAAGTAAATAATGTCTTAACTGAAAATTAGATTTAAAAAATATCTTTTAGTTCTCCCACTTATCTTTTACTGGTGGAATTTTGTGAAAGATGTACATGACAAGAGAGCATGTGCATTAATATTTTGAATCTACATTTTAAAAATTTAAACAAGTGGTTGATTCGTTAGGGTGGTTTGTGCTGGAGTTTATAATCACACAGATTGCAATTTATCTCTAGTCACAGAACAGTTATTTTCCTAGAATACTTTCAAGATCTCTGCAGCTAGGAACAATTCCTGTAATTGAGAAAGTACTCAGTTTCTATGGCAAGAGCCCATGACATTCAGGTAACTTCACGCTTGCGTGAACGGTTTCTTTCCCCTCAAGTCTTTATTGATCAGGACCCTAGACTTTCCATCCAACCCAGCGGGGCTGAGCGGCAGGCGGTCCCCGCCGGTGCGCACCGCAGGCCTGCCACTGGAGGGCGTCTGGACGCTTCCAAAGCGCTCCGCAGCACCTGGAAATCCCGAGCCCGAGGACTGGACGCAGGAAAAGAACGTGCTATTTGATTTTATTGCTTATACGTAAAAGGGAGAACAGGCAGGTTTGGGAGCAAAACTAAACTGCCGTTCCCCCCTTGGGAATCAGCCCTTTCACTGAGGCAGCACACTCCCTAGAGAGAGAGAAAAACGCACAGGCGCCCAAGCCCCGGAGCCCAGCAGGGCGGGTCTCCAGCCCGGGCCCCCCAGAGCCGGGTGTCGGGCTCGCTGGCCGGGCGCGGGGACAGCGGGACGACCCGCGGGCACCGGGACCACCTCGCCCTCTGCGGCCCGCTCCGGGGCGGCAGAGGACCTGGGCGCAGCGACGTGCCCTGGAAGTCCGGGCGCCAGGCCTTTCCCAACAATAAAGGAACTCCTTTCCCTCCGTTTCTCCCCGCACCGGGTTTACTGGGGGCGTTTGTTCCCCGGGGAGCGGGCAGTGAATCAACCTCGGGGCTGAACTGGGAAGGTGTAAGGTCTTTCCAATGCGCTCACCTGCCACATTCATTTCCTCCCTGGTGCAGGTCTCAATGAATTGTCATCACTTGACACTGACTTTCCTTATTATTTTTTTTAATTTGTTTTTTTCAGAGCATCCCTTTAAAGAAAACTCTGGCTTCCCGCTTGAGCACCCTCACATCCCAGGTAGGACGGCGGGGTGGGGTAGGTGTGAGAGGCACAGGCCAGATGCTGAGCTTTCCGGCTGACCTGGCGCCAGGCGACGCGCGAGGCGGAGAACCGGGCAGAGGTTTCCGAGAACCCGCCTTCCTGGAGCTCGTTCCAGCCCTATTGCTGGGACTTCGTGTCACCTGAGGGGCCGCAGAGACAGATCTGGGTTCTTCAGCTTACAGGGTGGGAACCGATTCCTTTAAAACGTAAAGTGCCCGTTCCCAGGGCCTACTCCCAGGTAAAAACGCGTCAGCTCACTCCGCGGCCCAGACGGAGAGCGGCGTCCAAAGGGTTACCGGTGCAGCCGGGCCCGGGCGGAGGACCCGGCGCCTCGGCACTCCCAGTAATTCAATTAGTCAGGTTTCTGGAAGGTGGGGCGGTGGGGGTGGGGGAGAGGGAGGTGTAGGGAAGGGAGGAGACTGGAAAACGCCTCTTTCTTGCGGAGCAAACCAATCTGGTTGGAGTAAAGAGAGAGGAAAAAAAAACCGAGCTGTAAGCAAACAGCAGGCCCTTCCCTGACTGGCTGCTCCACTCGCCCCCCGCCTTCTCAAATAAACTGCTTGGAGAAAAAGAAAAAAAAAAAAGGCATTCACACGACCCGCAGCCGCGGCACCTCCCCCTGCGCGGCCCGGAGCTCAGCCCGCACTCCCGCGCCCCGCGCCCAGCGCAACACGCCCGGGCGGAGCCGCCGCCCCCGCCCCCGTCCGCGTCCGCGCGCGGCCCGCGCTCCGGAGAGGCCACTGCCGCCGGGTCGCCGCTGCTGTCTGCTGCACACGCAAGTCATTAACGAGGGGGCGTGCCCGAGGAGATTTTTCCCATAAAGCATTTTTTCTCTCCTTTTTTTTTTTTTTTCTCTTTTGCAAAACTGACTTTTACCCCTTTCCACTTCTTGCCAGTCGTTCCGATCCCTCCAGGGCCGCTCGTGCTGCTGCTGCTGCACTCAAGTTTATTTATTTTCCTGCCCGGGTAGGCGTCTTAGGATTCGGTTGGTGGTTGTCACCTCTGTTGCTGCTGTGCCCAAGGAGGGAAAGAGGAGCAGCTGCGGGAGGATCGGGAAGGTTTTCTGATGTAGTCATCGGGGAGGCGCCACTCGCTCTGTGCTCTGTCTTTTCCCATTTCCAACTGATTGATGCATCTGTACAAGTTGCTAGGTTTGGGGTCGGACCCGGCGGCGTCGCAGGGACACTTCTGAGAGCTCACCCCCGGCGTCAGGCGCTGCGCGTGGGGGCTCAGTCTCGCCCCCGGAAGGCGATCGGAGACTGACACCAGCCCATCCTGGAGTTGGAGGGATCCGTTGGAAAGTGATTGTTTCCCCTCCCGCTCTACAGCAGAACAGTTGGGTAGGAGTCGTCCTGCAGGTTCGGACATCCCAGCTCCGCCTGGCCGGCTGCTGCTTACCCTCTGCTCTTCATTCACTCTGGTGCACCCACACCCGGCCAAGGAAAGCACGCGCGAGGAATCCCCGAGGCTCAGCCGGCACCCGGGGTGCCCTCTCCTGCCGCCGCCGCCGCCCGATTCGGCCCGGGGACCTGCCGGAAGACGCGAAGAGCCAAACTTTTCTTTGAGGTTTCCCAGGCGAGAACGCTCCTCTCCAGCGCAGCTGCGGCTGAACCAGTTACAGGACGCCGGCGGGGCTGGGTCTGCGGCTCGGGATCCCCACCTATCTCCGCGCACCGCCTGGTACCGCAGCACCTACGACTCCTCCGAGATTTCCCGGGGTCGTCCGGCTAAGGCACAGAGGAGCCTGGGGAAGGGAGGTCTTAGACTCCCGAGGCCGCAAGAGCGCAGCCCTCTCTCTACACGGCATCCTCCTCCTCCAGTTTCCCACCGCCCGCCAAAGTAACTTGGAGCGAAGCGGGGCGCAGTGCGAGGGCCCCGGGAGGCGGCGGAGCCGTGCGCAGCCCGCGGCACCGACGCTGAGCCGGGCCCGGCGGGCCGGTGTATGTCTCCCCGCGGCCGCGGCGCGCAACTCCCGGTGACTGTGCAGCGCGCGCCGCCGCCTGCCCCGACCCGCGCTGCATCCGCCCGGCCCGGCGCGCACCTCCCTCGCCCGGGGTGATCTGCCTGCGGCCGAAACCCGAGACACAGCTTGACACCCCTTCCCCCGCCCTCGCCGCCGCTGCCACCACATACACGCACGCTTCTCTCCATCTTGTGATTCCTTTTTCCTCCTGAACCCTCCAGTGGGGGTGCGAGTTCGTCTCTACCCCCCCACTCCACCGTCTTTTCTTCTCGCTCTCCTCTCTTCAGCTTGGTGTGCGTCTCTTTCCTCCTCGTCCTCCCTCATTTTTATTTATTCATATTTATTTGGCGCCCACTCTCTCCCTCTGTCTCCTCGCCTCCTCCCTCCGGATCCCCGCGCTGTCCCCGAGTGGCGCGTCGGGGGCTCCGCCGCTGGCCAGGCGTGATGTTGCACGTGGAGATGTTGACGCTGGTGTTTCTGGTGCTCTGGATGTGCGTGTTCAGCCAGGACCCGGGCTCCAAGGCCGTCGCCGACCGCTACGCTGTGTACTGGAACAGCAGCAACCCCAGGTAAGGCAGCCAGGGGCGGAGAGCCGGGGCTGCTCGGGCCTCGGGGCTCTGCGGAGGGAGCGGCGGCGGAATCAGCGCGGAGCAGCCGCCTGCGGCGCGCACCCTCCGAGCCCGAGTCGCCTGGGCGCTGCTGGCTCGAGGCGTCGGCGGGAAGTGCTCGCGTCTCGCCCTTCTTTGTTAAGCTGCCTCGGCAAGGCCGGGTACTCCTGGGAGTCCCCGGGGCCGCCCAGACCCGCTGCCTTTTAGGTGCGCGGGGAGGCTCGGAAAAGGGCGGGAGCCGGGGAGTCAGGACTTGTCCGCTGCCCAGCCGGGCAGGCTGGTCGGCACCCGGACCCCGGCGCAGGGTCGGGCGCGGGGAGCCCTCAGTGCGCGCCATCGGGAGCTCCTGCCTGCAGCGTGGAGCCGCAGGGACTGCGGGAAGAACCCGCCAAACATCCCCGAAGTTTTTTTTTTTTTTCTTTTTATTCTTCCTTTCTTCCCGGTGCGCGCAGATAGAGCGCACCGGCTAGGGGAAGTGAGGGGGGCTGGGAAGCGGAAGCTTTAGGTTTTTATTTTCCTCTTTAACTGCGAGGAAATCATTGGGCCCCTGAGTCAGTCTGGGCCCGGTGCTCTGGGCAGTGGAGAGGATTCTCCCTCATCTTCCACCCCTCCCCCGTGGGTTCAAGGTGCCAGAAAGTTTGATCTAATACCGGGTTACGTCATGTGTGCGGAGGGAGCTACTGGAGTTGGCCGAGACAGGAGGTGGGAGCCCTTCTCCCGCGGCCTGGCGGGGCGCAGCCGGAGGGACGCGCGGTTACCTGGAGCCGTTTCGCAGGCTTCCCCGAAGCCCGCCCGGGACGCGGGAGGCTCGAGGTGGGCGCCCCGGGCAGCCCTAGCGCGCAGGCTGGCCCCGGGCCAGCGCATACGTCCTGCGCTCTCCAACCCTGCAAGTGGGGTGGAGAGGTTATCCCGGGTGCCCGGCCGGACCCTCTTGGGCCGGAACTGTTCGGAGCCTCACTTTCTCCCCTGCCTATGCCGAAGTCGGCCCCGCTGGGCCCACATCGCTCTGCTTCTCCGGACAGAGGCCAGCTTCCCGCTGTGGGCTGGTCTCCCTGCCCGCCTAGGAGGGAAATGGTATTGATTGTGTCTAAAATCACAGGTTTTTCCTTGGCCGAAGTTGGAAGGCAAGAGCGGGAGGCCGAGCGGAGAGCCTGTGTGGCCGAGCGCCCGGCGCTTCTGGGGAGAGGGGCTGGTGGGCGCCTCCAGTTCTCCGCCACCGGCGGCCCTCTCCGCCGGCCTCCAGCCTGCCCCTGCTGCACAGGCAAGAGAGGGATTCCCCGCCTGAGTAATGTCAGCCCAGACGAAGATGGGCAGGTTTCCCGCACAAGCGGTCTGCCAGGTGCTAAACCTGGTTTCTCCCCCGCCCCGCCCCGCTAATCAGGATAGTCACACCGGGTGACCCAACACACCGCCTAGCAGAAGTGGAGCTATCCCCGAAAATTCGGTTTAAAATAGAAGTCTCTTGGAGGCGGGTGGTGGAATGGGAAGCTATTTCGTCTTTGACATGCCACTTACCACCATTAGGAAGAGAAAAAGAGGAGCCATCCCGCCAGAGGAGATGCCTTTTATTAAAGCTGACAAGACAAATCGGGCAAGTCTTCCAGTGGTGTTGATGTTGAAAGCAAGTCTCATTATGTTGGCTGGTTCACTCTCTTTGGGGCCTTATTAGATGGCGTCTCCGAAACCTACTTATATTTCTAAAGTTTATCACCTTAATAAATAAAGCAACAGGGAAATCAGTTAAATTTGGGACATTTTGCTCCTGGTTGTTTTTCTTTCCCACTTCCTAACTTCACGGTGAGACCTTTTTCTCCTGGTATTTATCTGGATACTTGGGTGTTCCAAGCTCCCTTGGTTAAAACAGAAAGAACCAGCAACCCCCCTACTCTCACCCCTCCTCCTCAACCTGTCAAGCTAGTCTGAGTTAGTTTGAGGACATTTTATCTTAGGTTATCTCTGTTTTATGCTTTTGATACTGTTGTTTGGCTTGAGATTAGCACATTGATTTTTGTCACAGGTCATGTTTTTTAATAGATCTGCCCTGCCGGCCGAAAACCCTTCTGCTCAGGATGCCACAGAGGCTTTGAACCTGCCCAGACAAAGATAATCTGTAGAATTTTAAAATACCAAGAGTATTTGTAAGTCAGCGTCCTAATGTGAGGTTTGTAGAAATACCTCACTATTTGATCACCATCAGTTTGATAATATCCAAAAGAAAGAAAGCTGTACCTCCTCACCCCCAAGAGGTTCTGACATGCTTAACATTTAATATTCTTAGGGGGTTACAGAAGCATTAATCTTAGTATGTTATCACAGTAAAACTTAAAAAAAATATCATTTTAAAAGTAGGTAGTGGTGGGCAGTTGTACCTCTGAAGTGTTGAATAAGATGGCGCTTTTTTTAAGCATTAAGAAAAGTTAACTTGGAGTCCATTTAAAAGGGACTAAATGCAAAATAAGTAATTTCAACATAGAAAATGAACAGTTTTTCATAGATGATAGGGAGAAAATATTTCAGAAAATTTACATGGGTTTATTAACTTTTATGTATCTAATGTTATACTTTTTCTTTTCACATATTGTTTTGTTAAGCAAGTGCTTAGCCAGACCTTTTGAACCTGTCTATTAAGAACTTGCTAAACTAGTAATAGAATAAGAGACTTCAATCTTTTGAAAATAGACAACTGTAGTTGTGATTTGAATAGGTTTTTAATTTTTCTCTTAGTTAAAAAGTTCAGTGGACGCATTATACTGATAGTGGATACCACGTCTCAAGTAAATCCATTTTAGCTTGTACTAATAGATTCAATTTCAAATTATGTTTAGGCAAAATTAGAATCAAATATATCTTGATCACAGAGATTAAGAACAGGACCTTAAGGTTTAATTTGTGTTGCAAATCACGTGTGTGGCTGATAGGAGTTTATCGGCTACATTGAGTTTCATTTCTGCCTCTTCATTGATACCACAAGCATCTGTAGATCTAGTTTCACAGGAAAAATATTTAACTTATTTGCTGTCCAAATAGTTTTACTGTTAGAATCTGTGTTCCCATGTATTCACTTCTGGGAAGTGGTTATACAATTTTCAGGTGCTGATAACTTTTTACTTGATAGTATTTATCAAGTAAATGGACCAGACTGAATTTATTTGTTGAACTGGCACAAATCTGTGCAGCTGAGATATAATTTCTATCAGTCTGAATAGAAATTATAACTTTGCCTAAGTACCTCTTCTGTAGTTCTAAAATTTGAAAACTTGTGTAAGTTTCACCTGAGACTGTGACTAAACAATGATCCTTTCACTGTTATACTGAATTCTCAGCTGGAATGTTACTAAATAACCCTGGGTAATGAAAATCAAACTTTCATTACAACTTTGGTCAAAATCAAGAGGAATCTATTTGCCCTTAATTTCTTTTAAAATGTAAAAGGCTTTTCAGTAACTTAAAAAAAGACTTTCAGTAATAAAACTTTATTTACATTGTCCTTAGTAGCTATAGTTATAAAGAGAGACAGGACTTA
This sequence comes from Galagoides demidoff, assembly GCA_963574575.1. Lineage (NCBI taxonomy): Eukaryota > Metazoa > Chordata > Mammalia > Primates > Galagidae > Galagoides > Galagoides demidoff. Next base: position 18,479 of record CAUYQV010129553.1, read on the forward strand.
ATATTAAGAACATGCCTGTTAATCTGAAGAATGTCATAAACAGTTTGGGGCTTCCAATACGAATATTCTTTTAAATACTTACACTTACCAAAAGTTCTTCTTGGATTACTTTGACTATTTGCCCAAATGATGGTAGGATAATTAAACATGTCTCCTACTGAGTGGCATTTTGGATGCAATGAAGGAAACAATGACAGACATAACCAGGAATACTCATTCACCACACTTGGTGCTTTGCTTCTGTTGAGGTTTGAGTATCATCAGCTTAAAAGGTTATTCTCAAAAGGGGAAAAAATATCTTTAATTCTTCAAGGATTTACTAAACTTTAATCATATGTTTTCCTTGGACTTTCTCAATGCTTGTAGGAACGTGTAAATTAAACATTTCATATTAGACTAGCAGGTAATTGACACCACTTAGTTTTGTTAACATGTAATCTTGGAGTTGTGAAAGTAATGTGAATTCTAGGTCAACACTCCCCAATCCTTTGGCAGGATAGGTCATGGGCAAGTGCTAAGTAGAGAAAAGTAATAACGTTTTTTTTCCCTAATCATATTCCCTGGAGAGTATTTTTCTTCTTTCAGAATTCACTTGCTTCATTTTAAAAAATGTGAGCCATCATTATTTTGATATATGAATACCAGGATACCAGCAATGTGCCCTTTTCACTAACAAATAAATGAAATCACCATGGTTTAAACCTCAGGATTTGTTGTGAGAGTTGATCTTGGTTTTTGAATGAGTTTTATCACCAAACTGGTAAATGATTTCCTTTACCTTTGAAATGTTAAGGTTTTAAATAATGTTTTTAATGTTAGAAATGTAAATGTTCTCCCAGTAGAAGGCATTACTTAAAATCTTAACTTCAATAAATCTTAGCCTCAGTGTAATATATCACTTTGTTAGATGTGTTGGGGGTAATTTTATTATTTTGATATTAATAACAGAATTTATGAAAGCACCAGGACAGAAATACAGCAGTATGACTGAAACTTATATCCCCTGTTTTTCTGCTTATCTATTTATAAGAGACCTGAAATGTGCCCCTCTCTCTTTTTTAAACCTAGAAGTTCGTAAAAGAGGAGTCTACTTCTTATTTTTTTTTCCCCCGTAGAATTTTGAAAAGCAAAATTAGCTATGGAAATGTTCTATTCTAGCTGTTTTGTTTTATATATTCACAATAAACCATCAGAAATAGTCAACTGCTTTTTAGATGGCTGGACGTCAGTGCTATCAAAGACACATTTGGCTGCAATATTCAATATGGTATGAGATCAAGGTCAATGAACTGCATGTGACTGAAGTATATGGAGAGTCCTCAACAGTTTATGACTCCCTGTTAGGTGATTTACTAAAATAGTACGTAAACCATCGACTCACTGAACTAATATCTTGTCACATGTGTTGTGGCTGACAATCAATTGCTTTTGAGGCCTCTACCTTTGAAGGCTAAGGATCGGGTTTGGAAGGAGCACTTGGTTACTTGGGGGCAAATTAACCTCGTGAATTCCTTGCCATTTAATCTTGCAAAATGCCTCTGAACAGACACTTCATTTAATTCTGTCCACTGGCCTGGTTTCCTGTTGGCTAGGGACAGATGAAGATGAGTGCCTCCTTTTCTCCCCTGTTGCTATGAACCAAGCAAGCTCCAAGCTTCATGCTGGGCCAAGGAAATGAATGAATACAATTAGTCCTTCAGGAGTCCTGGCCTCTCCTGGCTTGGGAGAAATATGTGCCAGAAGAATTTACCTTTGAGAGAGAGAGAGAAAACTTAAAATGTAAAATGCATAAAACTTCAGACTATGTGAAGAATAGAAATTCACATTTGCAGTAGCCTTTGGTCTATTGGTTAGTGAGAGTTTTTTCCTAATATGAATCAATTAAAATTTTTTTTTTAAAGATGCTGCTCAACCCTCTTCATTTTTACATTTGTTTTGAATGACTTCTGAACTTAAAAGCTATCGTATTTTAAGTTATGAACCAGTGTATGTTGATTGATGCTATATTATCAATTTTCTTTTTAGAAGAGGTATACAAACTGTTAAAATAGCTGGCCTGATTAGAACATGCATGTTGAAAAGGAGACGGTTTCCCTAAGTACAGTGAGGAAGGTCCTTGCCTAGTAGCCAGGATAACTTAGACCAGTCTTCTGAAATGAGACAAAAAATTGCTTTTTGATCATTTGTGGCAGATAACACCTCCATATTGAGGTATAAAAACCTCCAAGGGGAGAATAAGAAATAATGTGTTAATATTCACTTTTAATAATTTGTCTTGTGATGGTCGTCTCAGCCAAACATCAATAAATTACTGTCTCTTTTAAGGGCCTGATTTATATTATTAGATTTATATTTTAGTCTGCTTTTCAACCTATGTCCTGAGTGTTTTGTAGAAAAGTTTCTCGTGATTAATGTGAACTTCCAGGGTTTCTGAATAGGATATTACTCACCACCAGCAGATCTATCTCCTCTTAAATTTGTCTGCATTTATGCTTTCAAAATTTAGTCAGTCATGAAGAAGATAGCACAACGAGACTTAGTTTATTTTAATTCAAGTTTTTCTGTACTATAACTGTCATGCATAATTTTGAGTCAATTTCCTTCAATCTTAGTATATTCTTGATAGCCTGTACTTGTTATTGTACTTTAAAGGATTTATTGTGACCGGCTAAAATCTGTGTTCTGTTTTCTCATTGAAAACTTGTGTGGATATACACTCTTACTTTTGGAAACTTCTGAATGTAGTTTTCAAACAGTGAGCCATACTGTTCAATAAAAACATTATTTAAAAATTCTGAAAACTGCTGCTGAAGTGAGCTGGTTGCTGAGATAGCAGTAGCGTACCACAGTGATGGTTAGCTCAGCTTTCATTCAGGTAGAATTCTATCATTTTCAATAAGGAAAAATAAACCTTTGTCATCTTTAGAAACATCCTTCATACAATTGACAGTTGACAGGGTGAGGAGAATGTTACTGTCAGGTCTTATTTTCACTCAAGTGAGGAATAAAAATAGATTTGAATGTTTTTTTTTTAAAAATCTATTTAAAAATTATTTCAAGATGGAGAAAAAATGTTTTTAATTTTTATGTGACTATCACAGAATTAATCTGCCATTTGCTGTGGGGAAGATTAGTACAGTGGAGGGAAGGGATTGTATCACCCTCAAGTTCCTATAATTTCACTTCTAAAAAGTCAAATACAGTTGATTTGATTGTATTAGAGTATTTCTAGATGGTTTTATGATTGGATTCATAAGAGATAGAAGGTATCAACATTATTCTGTTATCACTTTATCAAATGACGTGATTTTTATGACTGATGACCATGATTCTGTTATGAACTAAAAGTTGGAATTTGGGCCCATGAATTGGACAGGCGTACGTATAATAGGCATGTGTTTGTGTTGGGACACTCAGGTTGGTCCCACACAATGATGAGACCTTTTTAGAAAATCGCTTTGCTATTAATGATTTTAAATAGCTGCATATTAATACGTGTATATGGATTACCATGTGGAAGTACATGAATACATACTTGGAGATTAGAAAAAATATGATTAAGTTCTTATTTCCCGATTTAGAAAAGCTAGGTTTTTTGGCTTTCGGTTAAATCAGCGTGCTTTTTTTTTTTCCCCCAGAAGCAGCCATCTTGTTTTAAGACCGATTTTATTTCTTTCGTGAAAATGGTCTGGAAATGAATATGGACGATAGAAAGGACTGAACCACTTGATAATCATTTTGACACGCTCTACAATTATAGCTCTATCTTAAGTTAATTATGAAGTCGCTAAAATGCTATCTTATTATATTTAGTTGACAAAAAAGAATGTTTTAACTTGGTAATAATTAAACCCAGGCATATAATATTTTAATGTTCAGTGTTGGACTGTACCATGTCTGTATCCATATTTTTCTCTTGTTTCAAAGTCGTGTCTTAATAGCCCCTATTGTCACCCCCCGCCCGCGTAGCCTGATTACCTCTTTCTGATGAGAAGAGTACTTCTTTTTTATTTGTTGGTTGGCATTTTTTTGTTGTTGTTGTTTCAGATTACTCAACAGTGCCAGGAATCTGTCTCTAGTAAGAGGTTCTCATAAAAATGTAGGTGCCTCCAAAAAGGAAGCAGTTGGTTTGCTTTCAGAAGCTTTATATGAAGTCAGAGTCATTTTGTCTCTGAAATATAGGCTATCACTGTCCCATCACCAAACCCCTCTTGTGAGTTCTTACAGAAAATGATTTTAGATGTAAATTCATATTTGTTACTGCAAATCATTAGAGTGTTATCAGCTGACTCTGCCCTACTTCTGCCATGTTTAGGATTTCTGGATGCATTTGGAAAAACACGTGGCCTAGGAAATTTAACCAAAAATTTTTTACTGGACTCTTGGCTACTGCATGTGTTTGATGATTTCAGGGGGCATTATCCCATGTACTGCAATAAAAGCAGAACTTGCTTAAGATTAATTTCAAAAGCAAAAAGACTCAATCTGACTAAGCTGGGCACAGATAATACTGCCTGTGTCACAGTTTACTTCACTTTATTAAAGGCAGGATCTTGGGTGATGGAAGATGTAGAGTAAAGGTAATAAATAAAATGCATGTTTTAAGAACAGACGCACATATCTTGGTTAAAAACCAGGTTGACAGCTTTTGCACGGAAGAGCTTTCCACTGATGCCCATCATCTGTTTTTCTTTGACTAGCTGGTGGAAAAGACTAAAATAACTAGTTGGTTGTTCAAAGTGACCTTTTATGTTTAAGTGAGCTAACACATACCTTTTGGGGTTTTTTTTTTGCTGTTTCCAAGCTGTCAGAATTTACAAGTTTTATTAGTTACTTACACATGTAAAAATTATAATGAACAATCCTCCCTCGCCTTTTGCTATGAAAATAAGCATTATAAAAGTAAATGAAAGTATTTTTATATTAAAAATGCAGTGTTACGGCTTGAATAACAACAAGTTACAGCTTTGTTTGTTTGGATAATTATGGTGCAAATTGTTATCTAGATTTTGACGATGGCAGGCGTGCTACTTGAAGTATCATGTTTTATAGATGTCAGTGGGATAGACAGCTTGGTTGCATTTACTGGACTTAACATAGAGGGGACTAACCTTCTGATTAAGTTTTTAAAGGTATGTAATTTTGTAGAGACAAATGAGAATGGGGGAGAAAAGGAAAAATAGCTCTAAATATGGAAAAATTATCTTTTGTGTTTAACAATTAGGTTAAACAAAGTGGGAGCAAATGAGGCTGCTTCCCCTTCTATTGTTTCAGGGCAAGAAAATACAGACAGATGTCGGAATGTGGGAGCGGTGACCTCTGACCGCACAGCGTGGCCACTGCCCTGGCACACAAGTGTCCTGAGCCACCATCGTAGCAGGATGCTTTTCTGAAGTGACTGACACTTTGAGATGGGGATCCTGAAACTGATTCTGTAGCTATTTTCAGCCCTACAAAGTATCAGTTTTTCTAGATTCAATTTTACGTTCCTCACCCTACTTTTATGAAAATGTTTCTTTGGCTCAGACGGAGCCTTTGTGACTCTGGATGGATTCTGCGTCCATGTGGTCGGCATAAGCCTTTGCCTCCCAAACATTTACACATCCAGGTTAGATAGAGGAGGAGGCCAAGGCAGGCTCAGAGGCACAGTCCTGTGTGCCAGACTGTTTCCCTGCTTTACTTAGCTAATACTTTTTTTAAGACAGACGAAAGCAGTGGTTTTGTTAAAGGCCTTTTCTTTTCGCCCCTGCCCTGAAATCCCTCCAACCCCCATCCCCCGGGTTCAGACAGACCATGAATGTTTTTGATACTGTAGCATTCACTGTTTTCTTCAGATATTTGTTTACTGTTACTGCCTCAGTAAACTTTTACGCCTATTCTGGTAGTTTTCTGACGGGAGCTCCATTTATTAAAATTTAGTGACCCAGCACTAAGAGGGGTACAGTTCAAATAGTGGTGCTTCTGACAGGGTTTTGTGTCAAACTAGAGAAAATAATAGGGAAATGAAAGCTGCCAAAATGTGTCTCCCAATTACTAATTAATCAGCAGAGAAAGGACCTCAGTGGCAGAGCTGGTGTCTGCCACAGCAGCAGCTCAGGAGGCTTTAGTTTAAATACTGTATAAAACAAATTAAAGGAAGCCTCAGAGAAGGTAGCACCCAGATATTTTATATAACAAGTGTTCAATTTTCTGAAGTCTGTGAAGAGAAGCAAGGCAAGAGCCAAAATTTGAAACTGAATCTTTGTCCTCCTGAGTTGACAGCATGAGGCTATTCGAAAGGGCCTTTCCCTCACCCGTCAGCAAGGCCTGTGGTCTTCTTGCCACTTGCTGCAGATATGAGAGGATCCTTGGTTTTAGGATGGGTGCAGCATTGTACACATACTTGACTGTCAACACGTTTTTTCCACCATTTGCCTGTTGTCAGTATTTCAGGGATTACTGTAATGGAGGAACAGACCTGTCCCTCATCACATACAAGGTTTTGCCATCCCAGAGGTTCCAATCTTTTCTGGCAACATTCCCACTATGGTTCCTGGAACCATAATTAAATGCCTATTATTTGTGTATTTTTTTCCCGTAGCATTTACAACATGAAAAGAAAAGGGTCTTGTATGGAACTACAGCTGTCAAGGGAACAATGAAAACTAATTACACACTCTATCACCGTGGTCAACTATGCTCTTGGGAAGACAACAGCATGGTGGAGCCTGTGTGTGGAGGGGGTGGGTACGTGTGTACAGGACGTCCTGTAGGAGTATACACATACAGGGTCAGACATACCTGAGAGTTTAAACTCTGGATTCTCTGAAGCAAAAAAAAAAAAAAAAAAAAAAAAAAAAAATATATATATATATATATATATTGATAAATACTAATTCAGTTAATTAAAATAAAAAAGAGAAGTTCTTTGGTGAGGAAGGGCTTTATATTTTACAATCCCACCATTATAATTTGGAATGAAGGCAAAC
>CAUYQV010129558.1:0-30641 GCA_963574575.1 Galagoides demidoff
AATAATAGCCCAGGAAGGAGAGAAGAGGAGGGTGAAGATGGAGGGAGGGTAATCGGTGGAATCTCACCTATTGTGCATATTGCAAACATACATGTCAAATATATTAAGAGTAGAGTATAAATGTCTAAACACAACAATTAAGTAAGTGAGGTGAATGCTATGTTAACCAGTTTGATGTAAACATTCCAAATTGTATATAAAAACAGCACATTGTACCCCAACACATGCAGTAATGTACACAGTTATGATCTAATAAAAAAAAATAAAGACAATGAAGAATTATGGCTGATTTTTTTTTTAACAACTATGTGGAGTGTCAAAAGCTAACATATTTGTTGGTCTTGAACTTAACATTGTTCAATGGATGCAATAAGAATAAGAACAAAGGATGGCAATAAAGTTTATAAACGTCTTTTAACACCACAGACTTATAATTTCAACATTCTACAACTGGATAGTAAAGAAATAAAGTTTCTGGAAGAAGGTTGGTGACAGTTACACATGAACAGAGAGTTCAAATAGTGCGTACTGCACATCAAGCATCATTTGCAAAAATAAAAAAAATCCTTTTTTATTCAAAGGAGTTTCATCTAGGCATGGCTTCTTTTCTCCGTTAGCGTACCTTGTAATCTTTTATAAATACCTGGATCACACACTGTGCTTCCTCCAGAGCTCGGAATTATCCCTGTGAAGCATAATCTCCTTTCAGCAGCCACTTGCTGTTGACCAAGAGCTCCATTCATGGGAATCTCTTTGAGTGTGAGTTTACACTCAGTGCCATGTACCTCACTATGCTGTTTAAAAAAATCTTCTTGGTCCTTGAGGTATTAACCTGCCAATTATAGGAGGATACTTCACACTCCCTAGGAACTGGCAAGCTGTACAAAGCAGTGGAAGCCTTTAAATGGAATTTTGAAGTGGCATTCCATTTATTCTTGTGTGTGTGTGCTCATAACAGGACACTTCTGAGGTTCAGAAATTGTTCTAAAGAGAACAGTGCTTTAACTTAGGTAGCATTTTATATCCTCAAAGTATTAGTACAAATATCAAGCAATTAAACAAAGAGGACAATGTCACTGATGTAAGAACTGTCTCAAAGTGTAGGCCTGGAGGCCGGTTGTGGTGGCTCACGCCTGTAATCCTAGCACTATGGTAGGCTGAGACAGGCAAATTGCTTGAGCTCAGGAGTTGGAGACCAGCCTGATCCAGAGTGACATCCCATCCTTAAAAAATAGCCAGGCATTGTGGTGGGCACCACATTTGCCACAAACAATTTCTGCAAGAATCAAATATTAGCACAGAGTGCTTGGTGCATTACTCAACAAATGTTTGCAATTATTGAGTGAATCAGGCCCATAAAATAAAGAGAATGGAAACTGCAAAAGACCATAGGGATAAAATGATCAGAGAATTCTAATGTTACCTATGACCAAAAGAAAATGTTAGCTTTACTTGTAGAAGCTAACAAGTAAACTCAATAATCCATGCATTCATTGCAATTTTAAGTCTTATTTTGTCCTTGATGCATATAGAAATTGCCCCTGCCCTGAAACATGACAATTACCTACAACAATGTCCTATAAGATCACATATGGGCTTTCCTTATTGAAAACAGATGGAGGAAAATAAGCAATACTTGGTAAGTCTTTGCATCTTTGTAAAAGCACTGCTAATTCTTCAAACTTTATATGTCATATTCAGAAATTCTATGGCTGCCTTTTTCCCCCTTCTGTTATTGACATTAAACATGCTGCTGTATCTTCAGGAAAAATAATATGACTATGTTTTGTGCAAAATAGCTTAGGGGAGGGCAACATTGTCTTAGAGCTGCTCAAAACCCTTAGTTTAGAAAACAGTGAATCCTCACAATTGTACAGCTTGCAAGCATGTTTTTTTCACTATATGGCAACAAGTCAAAGGCATCAAATGTGGGCCCTGACAGCTGTTGTCTCTCATTTTCAACCTGACATAATGAGTTTCAAGACTTCAAGGCTATTGCCCAGGAGTGGTGGAGGGGGTTGAGTAATTGGTTTGGAAGATTGAAGAAATTGAACAAAAGGAAGAAACAAACATAGTCTCATTTTTATTCTCAAGCTATCAGTCTAGCATTTATTTACTCCTGGTGGAATTCTAGAAGTCAAATCACTGTTCTTCATGTGGCAAAATATGCAATAGTATTTTAGTCCTGAATTATACATGCCTAGAGCAACAGTGGTGAGATGAGGTCGACACACAGGGGTGGCTGATCAGATGAATTTTGCTCACCACGTGTTGAAGGTATAAGGTATATTATTTCTTGCTTCCTCATAAACTGAGAACCTTCTAATTACTTTGAATTATATTTATTTAAAGCTCAATTATCTATTTACAGAATGCATAATAAATTGCACTGCTTTTGAATTCTGTGCTATCATTCCAATAATAGGAGTTAGTAATTTATACATTAAAATTCCACTTGGAAATACTCAAATCCACAGTCTTTGATTAAAAAGCAGATTCAAGGGGCGAAGGAATGAATGATAAATTTAACCTAGTATGCTAAGAAGATGACAATGGCATTAAGTTAGAACAGGTTGGTGACTGATGACCCAAAGCCCAAATTGAGATAACCACCTATTTTCATATAGCCCTCAATCTAAGAATGGTTTACATATTTTTAAATGTTTGAAAAAATTCTAAAAATATAATTTCATAATTCAGGAAAAGAATATCACGGTCAAATTTCAGTGTCCATAAATAAAGTTATATTGGAATGAATATATAAATATATTCATGTTTTAATCCTGTAAGAACAGTGATCACACAGCCTACAAAGCCTAAATTATTTTATTACCTGATTCTTTGTAGAAAAGTTTGGGCAATCTATGAGCTAAACAAATAACTAATTTTAATGGGCTTTAACTCATGCTACAAGTTTGCAGATTCTTTGCTAAGGATTAATGAATCAACAAAATTGAAGAAGTTTCAAAGATCACTGGAAAAAGAAAAGGAGCACCATAGCAGATACTCGATAGATAGATGCTATTCTATATTCTTAATAATAGAAAGGAAGAGTTCCAGGCATCCTCAAACTATGGCCTGTGGGCCTCATATGACCTGCTGAGGACATTTATCTGGCCCGCCGGGTGTTTTTGCCACTGCTGCCTGTCCTGCTTAGCAGCTGACTCGTCCCGGGGCCCACAATCTGGCCCTCCAACGGTCTGAGGGACAGTGAGCTGGCCCCCTGTTTAAAAAGTTTGAGGACCCCTGATTAGGCTCATTGACTTTTTAACATTGGCCACCTTTCACTGTTACACTTCCACTGGCAATTGGAAAGAAACAGGTGTTCTTTAAAAACTATAATACCAATAATTGCAACAGATAATTTTTTTTTAATTTTAAAACATTAAGGGAGTGCATTTTTTTTTACATAGATATATTATATAATGTTTAAGTCTGAGCTTTTAGTGTGTCTATGTCCTCAGAATAGTGTTAATTGTGCCAGATAGGTAAGTTTTTATCCCTCACCCCCTTCACACCCTCTCCCATCTTGGTTTCCAATGTCCTTTACATTTCTTTGTGTCTGTTTTGCCTATCAATTAGTTCTCAATTATTAGACAGAACATGTGGTGTTTGCTTTATACTTCACTTAGGATAATGGTCTCCAGTTCCATCCAGATTGCTACAAAAGACATTATTTCATTCCTTTTTAGGGCTGAGCAGTTCTCAGATGATGGCCACCTAGGTTGACTCCACATCTTCACAATTGTGAATTGTGTTGCGATAAACATTTCAGTGCAGGGATCTTTTTGATAGAAAGACTTCTTTTCCTTTGGGTAGTTTGGGTAGATACCCAGTAGTGGGATTATTGCATCAAATGGTAGATCTACATTTATTTCTTTGAGAAAGCTCTATACTGCTTTGAATAGAGATTCTTACTAATTCAGAATCCTATCAACAGTAGATAAGTGTTCTTTTCTCTCATCATCCACATCAGCATCTATTGTTTTTTGACTTACTAATAGTGGCCATTCTGACAGGGGTAAGATGGTATCTCAATGTGTTTTTTTAAATCTGCATTTTCCTGTTGACCATGTTTTCACATGTTTGCTGGCCATTGGTCTGTCTTCCAAGGCTGGAGTGCAAAGGCACAATCAGAGGTCACTGAAGTCTCGAACTCCTAGGCTCACACAATCCTCTGGCCTCAACTTCCTGAGAAGCTAGGGCTATAGGAAGCCCATCCAATTAAACATGTATTTATATATACTCACTCTATACTTAACCCAGCTAAGCCTTTTTTTTTTAATTAATTCATTCATTTTTTCTTTTATCCATTTATTCTTTCACAAAGGGAATCTTCTTAAGAATCTATTTCTATACATTGTTATCTACTGTAATCACCATGTTGTATAGTAGATACAGTAGATCTCCTGAATTTATTCATCCTACCTGACATTTTCTATCTTTTGACCAACATCTCCCCAGTCTAATAAGCCAGCCCCTGGTAACTGCATGCTACTCTCTGCTTCTATAGGTTTGTGTTTTAAAATATTCCACATGCAAGTGATATGATGCAGAAATTGACTTTCTGTGCCTGGCTTATTTAACTTAGCATAAAATCTTCCAGGATTACCCATGTTGTCCCAAAGGATAAAATTTCCTTCTTTCTAAAGGCTGACTAGTAGTGCCATGTGGCCATGTGTGTGTGTATTTTAAATGTTTCACCATAAAAAAAAAAGTAGGTGAGATAATGGAAATTTTGAGTATTTTAATTACCTTGACATAGTCATTTTATGATGTAGGCATATATCAAAACATTATACTGTACACATTTGTTTAGTATTTGTCAAATGAATGAATGAATGACTAAAACATTATTACTATAGATTAGACATTCGATGAAATGAAGATCTCAGAACTCATAGAGAAAAAGGGAGAGATTTTCACCAGAAAGTGAAATTGCTAGAGATTATTCCTATCATCATGCTCTGTGAAAGACCACAGTGAGCAACGGTAAGTAGTCCATTCTCTTCAGAAAAAAAGATCTAGGTTTGAACTCACATTCTGCCATTACTGGCTGGGGAACTTACGAAAGTCACATAAACCTCTCCTGAATCTGTCTCCATCGGTAACGTGGGAATCATAATATCCACTTCATAAGGCAGATGATGATTAAGAGAGACAGTCTGAGTATGATACCTGCCCAGCCTGACCCATAATCAGTTAAGAAAAGTTATCATTATATTGTTATTGCTCTCAGCATACCAAAATGCAAACAATATATGTTTAAATGTCAATGAGGAAAGGTGTGGGATGGGAGAAGGCGATCATGAACCAGACATGGCTGTCTGGAGAGAGTGATATTTGAACTGGAAATGGAAGGTGAATAAGAGTTTGCCTGAAAAGCATAAGGAGAATGGATTATTTGGGGCAGAGACTTAGGGGCAAAGTGCTTGGCAGAGAAGGTAGATGAAGGAGTAAAAACTTCTGAGAGAACTGGCAGACAGTGGTATTAAAAGGCCAGGCTGGGGCCAGAACATAATGGGCCTAACGAATGCCATGCTGAGTTTGGGGCTTCATACTACACACAAAGAGAAGCCTCTCAAAGACTGTATGCAAGGCACTGACATAATCAGGTCTTTGTCTGAGATGGATAATTGGCAGCAGACCAGGAGATGGGCTGGAGCTGGTAGAAACTGTGAGTCACAAGAAGCATCAGGAGGCTATTTCTCTAAACTAGCCAAAGGATAATGAGGAACAAAATGAGGACAGTGATACCAGGATACACGGAGGAGGGTAGATTTTAGAGATATTTTGGAGGTAGAAAGATAAAGTTAGACACCAGTAGAAATTCGAAATTTAAGAAAATTGAAGACTCAAAATTCACTCTGTATTGTCTTGATTGAGGCTTAAGGGGCTATTAAATGTCATTACCAGAGATAGGAACACTCAAAAAGTGTATTAATAAAAGAAAGTTCAAATTACAAAAATATGACCTGTTTTGGAAGTAAGCTATTTCTGTCAATTCCTTTCTAAAAACTCACCTAATTCTCCTTGAATGCCATTCAAGCCTGGTTTCTTGTATGACATCAGTGGCTGGGAATAAGGATTGGCCACATTCTGTTTTAATAAACCATCATATACCTTAAGACAGTTGTTTATGCACCTCAGTGAGAAATATCTTTTCCAGCTCCTTTGCCCACATTCTGTAAGAGTTTCACAGCCAGGAAACATGGCTCATCCTTACTGTCATCCGCCACAAACCCCCATTGCACCACGCCTACGGGGCCGTGAAAATGGTTAAGTACTCCATAAACAGTCATTATTTAGATTTGATATAAAATTGTACTTCCTAAGGTCAACTTTAAAGTTGTGAAAAATCACTGTACAAGCTCTGAAGAGAGAGAGCTATGGAAAGAGACCTCAGAAGGGAAAGGCATGGAGCTGTTCGCAAGAATCCAGGTAGTAGGTGATTTGTATATTTCTTGGAGATAAAAGATGGCATTCTCTAGAATGAGGCCTACACCTTCCTCAGTCTCTCTAGACTGAGGGTCAGTTCTCAGCCTTTGACCCAACTTTCCATGCCCTTCCCTATTTGTTTCTCTCCTGTTCTTCAAGATGGTGCAGTGATTATCCGAGGACATTAACTCCCGGCATCAGCCCTACCGGGCCTAATGCTACACTCATCTCAGTATCTTATACTTTTAGAAATCCTCCTGCACTTCCTTAGCATCCTCAGTCTCATGAGTTTCAGGCCATCACCATATCCCAGATGGTCCCTGGAACCCATGCACATGAAACAGGTGCCACATAGACTGGTAAAGTGTGGCCCTGGTGAACAGAGCTTAGTAAAGCGTCAATTACTTTCATGAAAATATTCAGGAGCAGAAGAACCTCCAAAACATTTCCCATGTTGACCTGAATATTTTAAGTGAGTGTACCATTTCCAGAATTGAAAGACAAAGAGGTACACTGCCCTAACCAGAGTTAGCAAAGAATGTTTTCAAATCCTTGTTAATAAATGAATGAGTGAATTAATCAATCAATGCATGAAAATGATGAACAACATAGAACAAACAAAAAAAATCACTTACATTTCTTCCTCAGAAATAATAACCTTTCCTGGGGTTTCTTAAGCCTTAGTCCCGATTCCATTAAGAGGAGAGGAAGGAAACAAAAAGTTTAAGACCACTAGGAGGAAATCAGGAAGAGTTCAAAGTACACTTTCTTTTAGAAACCTATGCTTGGTGCAGACACCCAAGACGAGGCATTCCTGGGAAAGATGAAAAGCATTTATGACCAAACAAGAGGCAGCTCTACAGGCACAGCTGTCTCCATGAAGCACATGCCTCTCTTCTGTCCATTTTATGAACCCAAATCCATCAGCACCACAGCTCCTTGAGGAACTGCTGTGTTCATGTGAACTGCTACCACTCAACAGTAATGGAATGAGAGTGCCATTCTTTTAAAGTTGGAGGCCAAGCAGTCCCACATTTCATTAGCTCTATTTCTAGGGAACCCATCTACCAAATTCTATGACATCTGTGGAGGGGGAAAATATACACAAATTTCATTCTATCACTGTCTTCATCAAAGTAAGTGATAGTCAAATTGACAGGCCCTTGGGATTTACATTAGGCAGAATAATGGCCTCCCAATTATGTCTGTCCACATTCTGATCCCTAGGGATTAAGGATTTTATGTCACTAGGATGGGATCATCCTAGAGTATGCAGATGGGCCCAATCATGGGAGCTGTTACAAGATGAAAAGGAGAAAAGAGGAAGTGGCAGGTGAGGCAGAGAGAATATCAAGAGAGTGTAAGCACAGGAAGAATTCAAGGCCATAGGTTAAGGGCTGTAGGTTCTAGAAGCTGAGAGAGAGTGGATCCTGGACAACAGTCAGAAACCATACAGACTTGAATTCTACCAACAATCTGAAAGGACCTGGAGATAGACCTTCCCCAAGATAAGAGCCCCAGCCTAACAAGACTTTAACTTTGTCCTCATGAACCCTAAAGCAGAGAGCCCAGATAAACCATCTCATGCCCCAGACTTCTAGCTCTTGGAAATAGTAACTTGATACCATATTATTGTATACCGCATGTTGTTTTAAGCCATGAAATGTAAGATAATTTACCCTACTGCAGTGATAGAAAACTAATATAGGATTTGTTCTATTACCCCAAGAACATTAAAGTTCTAACAGTGGTGAGCCTAATTTTAATTCATTCACCCAGTATCTATTGTTACAGCCTCACCTACTTTGCTCAGGCACATGGTAGTAACCTTTGCAAGAACTATTTGCACAGTGATGGGCAAAAATAGGCATCTCTTTCTGTGCTTTAGTCCAGTTGAGGACAGAATAAAGAAACAAAATTTACATAAATACATATGAAATAGCAGACTGTGATCAATAAAATAGAGAATGAGCCCTTGGCCTGGAGTCTATATCAGAGGTTCTGGTGGAGGAGCGTGACAATGAAGACCTTCCCTAAGCATTGACATTCAAGCTGAGTTTGCAGTATAGTTAGGAGGGAAATGAGGGTGCAGAGATTTGTGGGGGGCAAAGACACTAGCAAAAACCTTGAAGCAAAAGAGAACATAGGAGTGTGAGAAACTGAAGTGCTGAGATAAAGAGCAGGGTTCCCCAGAGAGGCTGCCAATGGCTTCGCAATGAGTCTTTGTGCCCTAATGATTTTCCATAAAGAAAATAATAACATGCATCATGCCTCAAAACAAAAGGAATTATTTGTTGATTCATGATTACAGAAACTGTCATGTACATGAAATTACACTCAAGCTGTTTCTGTGGGCTGTTGACTTTACAATTTTAGTCCATAGCTAAGGAAACAAAATCCATGGCCCACCCTTCAAACATCAGATCACCCAGAGGTTTAGAAAAATCACTGGGAGATGTGCAGAAAGTGGGTGATTCTCTCTGAGGCTCAGTTTACTCATCTACAAAGTGGAAATGATAGTTTAATGGAAACAGAAGACGAAATAAATATTTGCTGAGTAAATAAGTGAATCGTGAATCAATTCCTGCCCTGCTTAAGAGGCTCAACTGGAAAGCAAATATATGTATGTGTTTTGTAAAATATTTTACAAATGCAAATAATCATTGTTATGAGTAAGCCTAAAGATATCTTCCTACAAGGAGAGATTGTTCATCTTTCTGAAGATAGATAAATAGTCCTGCTAAGAATACTGACAAATAAACTAGAACAGGTCAGTAAAGAAGGCCACAGAATTTTCATCCATGGACATACTTATGCCTGGAATACTTATGCCACCTGCTATGGCCAGCCTAGAGGTGTCAATAGAGGGCCAAAGAATTAGGCTAGAGAAAGCATCTCAAGTCATGGGTTTTCATCTAAACTTGCTCTAACTAGATCAATAAAAAGGGTACCATCCTGGGCATTACATATATATAGGCTATTACATGACTTTAAATCTGCCCCAAACTAAAAGCTATAAAAATTTGACTTCCTTGAAAACCCCAAAATTCTATTTCTATCAGGGTTTTCTTTCTGATATCCCAATTCTAAAACTTCTAGCTAGCAAGTTTTATATCGCAGAGAAAACACCATAGTGTTAAACATATGAGTTTTGGAGTCCAAGAGATCTGATTTAGAGTTCTATGTCTTCCAGCTGGTAGGAAAGTTACTTAACTGCTGAAATTCAATTTTCTCATCAGTAAAATGGGATTAGCAAGAGGATCTAACATGCATGACTATACTTTATACAGAAATACTTGGCAAATACTTTTAAAATTGTTGCTATTATTGATCTATAATCCCTATGCTTAACTGAAAACTTAAATTACTTTAAGACAGAAAAAAATGTTTAAAATACATAAACAGTATTTCACTAATTGCTCAGCAGTCTGTTTCTTTTCTCTCTACTCACAAAGAGAGAGAGAGAGAGAGAGAGAGAACTTAACTAGATCCTGCGTACTGAAAATTCCTAGCTGAGCTATTTGTCTTCACCATGGTTGTCTGTCCAAGGCAGAAATGAAAGGGCAAAACTCAAGATTGTATTAAGTACAGAAAATCGTATGTCCTCTATTTCAGAGCCCAATCTCAAACGCTGGCATTTGAACTTCTTTGGAGATAGAAACTGTCATAATTTCAAAAAAGCTGCCGCCCCGGAAAGCAGCCCAGACCAAGTCATTCATCGCAGTATCATAGCCGAGACCTCGGAGGGAAGCCCACAGTTCAGGCGTGTGGTAATTAGGTCTCTAAATTCAGTCCACTGGCTGGGAAACCTGTCAAAGAAATTCTTATCTTGGGGAACATTAATTACACATAAAATGACAGAGTGGACATGCTGGGAGCTAAGCAATAACCTGGAGAGAGAGAGAAAGAGCGAGCACGCTGGAAGGAAGGCGTCAAGGGCAGTGTGAGAACTAAACCCTACTGGTCCCAGCTGTACGAACAAGTCTACTGGGACTGGAAACAAGTAGTTTTCATTATCTGAATGGATCATGGATCTATATCCTTTGTCGGAAGTGGAAATACACTACAAAACAAGCAACTGGGACCTTTCTAGTGTTTGATTTACTTACTAACCAGTGCAAGAAGTTATTTGTATTCTCCTCCCATTTCATGCATTTGTTCAAATATGTATTGAGAATGGACATGTCTCAGACACAAAGCTTTTCAGGGAAAAGCAGATAAAGTCCTACCCTCATGCCCCTGATGGTCTGAAGGGAAACAGGAATCAAACATAACAACACACAGAACGAATGGATCATTACATACTGTGACAGGGGCTTTAAAGGTGCTATGAGAGACCAAGGTCAGGGCAGGCCAAGCATTAGGACTGGGAGAGAAAGTGAAAGGAGGGTGATTTTTAAGTGGAGGACCAAAGGCAAAAGAGACATTCAGCAGATTAAGGATGAGAGGAGGAAGATGTGAGGAGAAGGGAAGTTCTCCTAGTCTTCATTTTCTCCATTAGACCAACCCATGTCCTGTTCTAGGTACTAAGGAGGATGCAAAAAAAGCAAAACCTTGTCCTTGCCTTCTAAAGGGTCTTGATCTCCGGGTGGCAGTACATGAAACTATTGATAAACAGGGTCAGAGAGCATACGATAGATCCCCAAACACAAGTTTCAAAGGAATGCCAAAAGAAAGGAGAGACTTGAGGAGGGCTCCTAGGATGGGCAGGACACAGAACCTCAGATGCAGCACAGATTCGTTTTAGAAGTGGGGAGCAGCCTAGCAAGGCAGGCTGCAGGAGAGCACACTGTTTTGGTGACGGGAGATGGTAAGGAGATCTATCTAAGCTGTCAATAGTAGAGGTCAGGGGCATCGAGAAACAAATTGGATACGTAAGCAGTGACCGCATGTGCAAACATGAATGTCACAACCACCTAAAGTTTCCTCTAAACATGAGGTTAAAGAAAATGCCAGAGAGAAATAATGATTGAAATGACCAAATCCTGAACATGACCCCCTCCTTCCTTAGTCCTACCTTGCTATAGGTTCTAAGAACTGTCAGTTTGCAATATCAACCAATTACACCCATGCCTGACAGGGTGCGTGAGCTTAGATCCACCAGCAGACGCATCTATGCAGTGCCATTTTCCCAAGCCGGGGAAGCTGTGTGAACCTCTGAGCTCCATCCTCCTTCAGCCAGCCACTCAGCCCCTCCCTTGTTTTTGCAGTCTCCTTACTCAGATGCAGGTCCTTTTTCTTGCCTTTCTCTCCTTTCCTATGAGGCAGATTGATTCTTCCAGAGGTGAACAAGAACCCAGGCTGAGCCTGAGTTTGTTCTTTCCCCTTGGATTTTGTAAGTTGGACTACTGCTTTCCATACAGTGCCATCCTTACAGCTGACTAGTTCCCTGCAATGGACCATCCTTCTTTCTCAGCTTGGAGACCATGGATTTCCCAGCATGCCCCCAACATGGGGCCGATATCTTCTGAGTAATCCATTTTGTTTTCCTATGTTTCTTTGGGAGGATTGTATTTGCATCTTCCCATCAAATATGAATATATTTCATATCATTTTTTAAAAGCTAAATAAAAGGTTTTACCCAAAGTAATGATCATCTTTGCAGTCTATGCACTAAGGGGCCTTCCAGAGGTGTCTGTGCAAATCAATAAGAAATCTTTAGCAGTCTATGTTAGTGGCGATCACCTTGAGTACTTGTCATGGTCATGTATACTCTTGAGTCCATGAGGGCTGCTATAACAAAATACCACGGACTGGTGGTTTATAAACAGCAGAAATGTATTTCTCATAGTTTTGGATGCTTGAAGTCCAAGAAGTAGATACCAAAATGGCTGGCTTCTGGTGAGGGCCGTTTTCCGTTGGGATGTAGCCTTCTAGTTTCTCCTTGTGTCCTCACACAGCAGAGAGACAGAACTCTGGTTCCTTCATCTCCTTATAAGGGCACTAATTCCATTCATAAGGGCTCCACCTTCATGACCTAACTATTTCTCCCAAAGGTCCTACCTTCTAATATCATTCACATAATTTCATACGTTAGAATTTCAACATATGAGTTTGTCAGGGACATAAACTTTCAGTCTATAATACACTGCCTTCTGAGCCAGCCCCAAGGGGTTCCCCACTATGGCACAGAGCTTGCCGTGATGGTCACTACTAACACTCTTTTGGGAATTAAGGATTTTTCACCTTGCTGCCAGGTGTGCTTCCAACAGGGAGCCTCAGCTATCAATCTTCTGAGAATCACACTTATGCGCCAGCCCATGGCCAGAGGCCAGTCCAGCAGGGGTAGTAAAGCCCAATGTCCTTACTCAACTGAACAGACTGTAGAAAACCATCCCAGCATCACAGCTATCTGTGGGGCTGACAGATTTTTTTCAGACTGCATCACAGCCAAACCTCTCCCTGTGCAACCCTTCTATTCCTTCCCTCCCACAGGTATACATCTCAATGGCTCTGCTTAATAAAAATCCTACGTGCTAATCTCCATCTTAGAGTTTGCTTTCTGGGGAAAAGGATCTCTACCAAGCAGAACTGGAGGAACAGTTACGTCGATGTTCCTAATGAATTCATCTTATACCTCAGGCATTTCGGCAAACCCTGCTGTGTGCCAGGCATTGTGCTCTTTTAAGAAGCTTATAGCTCTGCTAAGGAGCTCAGTCTTTCTTTCCAGTATATGTACATTAAACACTTCCCTACAAAGGCTAATGTGCCAGTTGTTATTCCAAAGAGTTTGAACCTTAATATCCAAGCGAGTTGCAAGGATCCAACACAGACCATCTGTTGTTGTGCCAATCTGTTCAGGCAAGAGAGTTAAAATCCTGGGAGAGTCTGGAATCACAAGTTTCTTGCATTCAAAAATAATGTGGCAGCATTTTCTGCCCAGCTGTGAAACACTGCATGACTAAGAAAACACAAGTCCCCTAGGAGACACCCTGTGCTACATGCTAATGAAATCAGGACCAGGACCCGTCCAGTTTTATGATCTGAACTGGTCATCTGAGAGGTCAGTTTTTTAAATCAGATCTTTAACGAGTGGTTTTCTTTCTGTAAATACACTGTCTTTTTAGGAGAGCTTTGTAGCTCCACGATTTTCCTCTTATTTTTTTTTTTCTTTTTCACTCCAACTTCCATCTTCCACTGAATTCTCTCCAAAGAAATAGTTCTGTTCCTGAAGATCTATTGTGTAAAAATAACATAAAATGCCTATATTTACTACGTACAGGCTTGAGGACTAACAATTTCTATTGTTTTAGAGCTTCATTCAGAAGAAGCCAGCATGACGGGCCAGGGTTGATATTTATATCTGGTGAGAGCTAAGTCTAGACAAGGGAAACAAAATCAACATTAATCTTTGTCATGTGTGACTTAAAAGCAAAAGCCATCGGGCCCTACAGATTAGTTAACACATTTCATTGGTGTCATGGCATTGCATAATCTTTCCCACCTGCAGGCAAACTATTGACACAGTTGCCATACTGTCATTGAGATTTTCACTATGACTTGTGTTTTCATTAGTTCAAAAGATTATAAAAAACCCTGAACTCAAATGTTTTTCCCTTTTTTCTTCTCTTCCTCACCCTATGCCACCCCCAACCATCATATACTGTGATTCATAGCCCCTGACCAAAAGCTGCTGAATCAGAATGGTTGTCTAAAGATGGTCTGGAAACTACATTTTTAGCAAGCACATTGTGATTGTTATGTACAAGAAAGTTTTAGAGCCCATAGTCTTGGTAAGAAAAATTAAAACTAGAACCATAAATACAAATGGACTATGACACATTCTTATCTTTTCAAAGATATGAGTATTCTAACCACTTTAAATGGGGCCACTCCACCTAGGAAAACATCCACAAGAACCTTCGGTTCCCTCATTCTTTGCTTTCATGGTTTCCTGGCCTCTTTGGC
This sequence comes from Galagoides demidoff, assembly GCA_963574575.1. Classification (NCBI taxonomy): domain Eukaryota; kingdom Metazoa; phylum Chordata; class Mammalia; order Primates; family Galagidae; genus Galagoides; species Galagoides demidoff. The sequence goes on from CAUYQV010129558.1 coordinate 14,347, forward strand.
TACACATTTGGCTTCTCATAGTAACCTGACGCCTCCCTTCATGGTGGTGCACTCCCGGCTGTATTTCTCAGGCTTCAGACACATGTCACAGGTAGGAAACACACTGAGGCCACAAAGGGTGGAAAAGTTGAGTCCTCTTCTGTCTCCACATCAGAGAACAATGTGTTTATTCATTCACTTATTCCTTCATTTATTCAACATACATTTATTGAATACCCATTACCGTGTTCCGAGGAAGCAGTGATAAAGAAAGCAAGCCTGGGACTGGAGGAATGGTGTTCACAGTCTAGCAAACACTGATGTAACTGCATAATTAAGGTTTATTTAAACTCCCAAATACTCTGAAGAGCACAGAACTCTTTACTGAGTTTTACAAGGACAGAAGTGAGGCTACTCAAGCTTTGGAGAGATGAGAAAGTACTCTGAAGAAACAATATTTGACATGAACACTGATTGGAAGGCAGGAAACACCTTGGCAAGGATGTAAGGTGTGGATGGCCGTGAGGCTGGGGGAGGCTAAGGTGCTTCCCTGCATAGGAGGCAGCCTGTGCGAAGACTCTGAGCTGAAGTCAGCAGGTGCTATCACTTTTAGTTTTTGTTTCTCTTTCCAAATATGAATTCAAACAATGTAACCTAATTGTATGCACCCTCAGAAATACAAAAATAAAACTTATTTTTTAAAAATACAAATATGGAAAATAATGTAACAGACACCTTTGCAACCCTCCCCCCAAATTTGGCAAACATTTACCTTGTGCTTTAGAGCAATTTTTAAAGAAATCAAGTGGTATCAGACCCTTTTGATTCAATCAACCCTCCCCATTAAATCCCAGTTCTTTCCTGTTCAGAGGTAACCATCATTCTGCAATCAGCATGCACCTCTCTCCTACAGCTGGTTCCTTTCATGCTTTTACTATATAATAAATGTCCATAATAATATATAGTATTGTTTGGTATGCTTAAAACTTTTATGTAAATGGTTATCATATCATGACTACGTAGAATTTACCCCAAGAATGTCCATAATAATATATAGTATTGTTTTGTATGCTTAAAACTTTTATATAAATGGTTATCATAGTGTAACTACGCAGAATTTACCCCAAGAATGAAAGAATAGTTTTAACATTTGAACATCTATTCCTAGAAACTATAACATAAACGATTAATGAAAAAATAGCACCCAGTTATATTTTCTGGGTATAGTAAATGAATTTGAGAAAAATTCAATACCATTCATGAATTGAAAAAAAAGAAAAAACACCAAACTTTTCTTCAACATATTAAGAAATAAGGGCTTCTCCACCTTGACCCTGCTAGCATCTTGGGCAGGATAATTCTTCGCTATGGGAAACTGTCCTATGTATTGTTAGATGTGTAGCCCTCCTGGGGACAAAATAGCCCAGAGACTAAGAACCACTGTGGTAGGTAAGTTATTTAATTGCCATAAGTGTCAATGGGAACAACACTATAGGGAATCTGTGGAATAAAATGATATAAAATACCTATGATACTTGCTGGCACTTTTCCCAATAATCTGTCAACAAAGGCACTTGCTCGATGGCACCAGTGGTGATGCCACAGGCTGTACTGATGATGATGACGAGGACGGTGTTGGGGCAGGGTAATACTGCTGAAGCACCCACAGCATGTGCTTGTTTTCAAGACACCCCCCCAGCCCCCACCACCCTCTTTCTGTATCACCAAGGCGCTCTGCCTCCACAGTCATTCTCTCCAGGATAGGTGACACAGACACCATGAGGAGGAGGAGTCAATTCCCAGCTCCAGAGAACAGGTGGTCTTTTGGGCACAGAAAACAGAATTGAGGAATGATGTACTGAGTTAAAGGAAAATTTTCCACTCTGGTCTAGAAACTACATCCTGGGCTGAGAGGGAAAGAGATGGGAGTTTTGCCAAGAGGATAAATGGTCAGAGAGGTTGTCCAAGATAGGACCAGATGGGATGGGCCAGGCCAAAGGGGAATAAGGTTTCCTCCCATCCTCTATGAGGACATCCCCTCAAGGTTCCATGGTTCACCCCACACCCTTGGGAACCAGGTGAACTCTGCCACATCATCTGCTCTATTTAAGGGAGTGATGCGTATCATCTGAACGAAGCCTCCAATAGTAGGTATTCTGGTCTGGGTCCAGCAGGGAATACCCAGGCTACACTCAGCACCCTGCCTGCTCACTGCTGCCGGCTGTCTGGTGGGAGCTGGACCTGTCTGTGTCCTAGACACTGTTGGATACCCACTGAAATGGGATCTCTGGAACACCCTTCCTGGACATTTAGGTGGCCCATGATATGCTGGGCAAAGACCCAGTGTGAGTAGAAACTCACCTATTCCATGACTCACTCTGAGACAGAATACAACAGAACTGGCCCAAGACTTCCCTGCTGCATCATAATTTGGTAGCAGTTGCCTTTTATCATCATTACCAATATCTGATGCAGGGCAAGCAATGTAACTTGCCTGGGTCTCAATTTCTTCTATCGTACGTGAGCCCGAAAGTTGCTCAGCTCTAAAGATTTTTATGATTTTTCTCTCTCCTTTACCACAGATTAACTGTTCTTCATAAATATGTAGTAACTGCTTGAGAAATATTCAGATGTCATCAGTTTTAAGTCACGAAAGATTGAGATGTAAAAAATAAAATAAAAATGAAAAGTTGGGCTACTTTAACAGACAGCATGAATTGACTGCCAGAGAGAACTTGCTTATAAAATGCTAAATTAATGGCACTTTTGCTCAGTTTTTATTCACTGCTCTTAGTTTCATCCGCTGTGATTTTTAAACACGGCCTGTACCTAAAGCTAGAGTATGCTGGCATTGAAATGGACCACCTGGATTTTTACAATCAACAGTGAACTGAACATCAGAAATGACAAACTACATAATTTTTAGGATGGCAGCTGTAACCATTATTCCCATTTTACAGAGAAAGAAGCTGAGGTTTTCTGAAGTAAAACACTTCACACATGTAATTATTAAATAGAGAAGCCAGAATTCAAGATCAGGTCTGTAGAATTCAAAGTCTACATTGATCCTTGGCGAATATACGGGCACAGAGCCTATAAACCATATTCCATGTATCATTTATATTCATATTACTGACTTGCAGACTCTGTTGAATGGCTAAACACCAAGGCATTTCTTTTCCTCACTTGCCTGATCAGTGTTACTCCAATCCCCTTCATTTAGAAAGCCCATCACCATGGACAAGCTTGAGGTGAACCTAAAATTTCATTCATCGGAAAAAATATGTGGGCAGAACAAAAGCATGAAACTTCCCAAGAAGCTCATGCTTGTGTTGTTGTGACAGAGCAACTGATTCTCCCTAAAAATGTTCTCAGGGTAGAGATAATGCAAAAGGAATATATTAAAAAATGAGTCATGCATCTTTCAGTACTAATTTTAAATAGTTAGAAAATGAGAAAGTTTGTGCAAATATGCTATGGGTTATTAAATCCTGGTTGGAACTACACTGCAAATGGGTGTGGGTAAATATCACTGCGGAATGATAATTACTCAAGTCCAACCAGTTCCCATATTACAAAAGCTCCACTCAGAGTGGATTTCCAGCTTGAAATAGTGTATTATAATCAGACCATTTCTGCTTTTCCTTGCATTGTAATAAGGACAGGAACTAAGAAAGCAAAAATGTATACATTTGACTATATAAAGCTTGTTAAATTCCCATGACAAAAGTCACCATAAACATGGTTAAAAGACAAAGTCAGGAGAAATAATTAGCAATGTATGTGACATACATTAGGGTTAATATCTAAATTTTCTTCAAAAGAAAAAATATCTGGTTGAAAATGGGCTAAAGGCATAAATATGAAATGGAAAAAATAACTGAGATGACCAAAAATCATGTGAAGAGGTTCTGGAGATCACTGTTAAGCCAAGAAATGCAACTATTAAAATATAGAATGAGTTGCTTTGCCTTTCAAATTAGCAAAAAATAAAAATGCACAATACCCAGTGCTAGTAAGAGTGGAGAGAAATAAGGGCTCTCAAGGAACACTGCTAATGGAAACTAATTTCTTAAATGTGTGAGAAATTTGTAATGTGCCTACTTTCTAATTAATCAACATCATTTCTGGATATTTTTACTATGGAAATAGTAAATATCTGCTTAAAAATATTAAACACATGTCATGGACACTTATCGTAACACTCAACATTTGGGAAAAACAAAATGGCCATTATTAGGAGAATGGCTACGAGAGTTACAATTCATTCTTAAAATACTGTGCAGACATTAAAAATAACGAGGTTTGGCCAGGTGTGGGAGCTCGTTCCTATAATCCCTGTAATGCTAATACTCTGGGAAGCTGACGCAAGAGGATCACTTGAGTCTAAGCATCATTCTAGCCCAGCCTGAGCAAGAGTGAGAGTCTAGTGCTACGGAAAAAAAAAAAATATATATATATATAGAGAGAGAGAGCAAAATTAGCCAGACATGGTGGGGACATCAATAGTCCCAGCTTTTAGGGAGGCTGAGGCAGAAGGATTGCTTGAGCCCAAGACTTTGAGTTTGCAGTGAGCTATGCTGGTGCCCCTGCACTTTAACCCAGGAGATAGAGCAAGACCCTGTCTCTAAACAACCAAATAAATAAAATAAGGTTGATATAGCTATGTGTATACTGGTATGGAAAATGGCCATGATGTATTATTAGACTACAAAAGTCACAAAACACTGCCATATCTGTTAATGATGATAACAACAATAATTATTACAAAAATGACCTTTAAAATTGCCTGCAAGGATACAAACTAATCTGCTCCTGGCGGTTCTCTTTTGATCACATATCTCACTGGGTAGTGTAAACGTTTCTGTGTTCTTTGAGTTGTTGACAATCTGTGTGCCTTATACTTTCCTTCAATTAGAAAGGGCCAGAGAACATTTTTAAAAGATTTGATCTCATCTTTTCACTTAAAAAAGCTTGTAGGATACGGTACAGCAGTCGAATAGATATATTTTCTAGGAATAGGCTACATCTAACCAATAACAGTTTGGAATTTCTACCCAGCAGGGAATTTCAGGCAGTCATCTGTTTGAAAGTGAGTACTGAATTAAATCTATTTCAGAAGATTAAAAAAAAAATGATTGTAGAGCCCATTATTAGAACAGATTAAGTTTGTTTCAATATTTTAAGTCACTTATTTTTTTCTAGGCATTTGTTTACCTAAAAGTAAAATTTACCCATATGTAAAACAGCAAAAATGATTCCTGCCTCATTTCCCCAGATACTTGTGCTAAGAAAATGAGTCAATCCTGGCAGATAACACAACCGCAGACTGAAGGATGCTCACTAGGTAGAAAGGATTCTGCAACTTTGCACAACTCTCTGGAAATATTATATCATTATTTCTTCTGAGTATAAATTACTTATTTCAGTATTTTCCCCATGGCACCACTGTATCTGCAGGCAGGTGTGCACGCTCTAGATTTACAACACATTTTGCATCAGTCAGCCAGTCATGAAACACTAGGCTAATCGGAGAAGAAGTGGGGCCAATTTCAATGCCAGGAAATTAAAAGAGCAGGGAGTGATGTTACCACTATCAGCCAGATGGCAACCAAAACTTTGTCACCACTTCTTACATGGTGCTGCTACTGCCTCTGACATTAGTCATGTCCTCTGGGTCCCAGAAGACATAATGACTATCCCAAATGCATCAGGGAAAGACAGAGAAAAGGAGAACTTCGCTGTGGGACACCCCTGCTTACTAGACACGTGACGCTGAGCATGGACTCCATGGCAAGGCAAACACTATCCTATCCTAATACTCACTTCCAAGTCTCTTGCCTGATACTTCTTCCACTAGAGAAATTGTAAAACCTAAATACTAAATTCCTCAGCCTTCCTTGCAGCAAAGGGTGGCCAGAGGACACTGATTTTCCTAACAAGACGACAGAGGAAATCTGTAAAATCCACTGTTTCCTGATGAAAGAGTCGTATGGAACAGGTGTAATCTCCTTTCTTGCTCCTCCCTGAATTGCAGACAGGCTTTCTGGCTCTGAGGAAAGCACAAAAGACAGAGAAAATCACAGAAATGCTAGCGTTGACATCATTGAACTGCCTAAACAGAGTGATTCACTAACCCTTAAGAGTTTTTGTCAAGTTAGAAAAATTAATTCCTGTTTGGTTAGATTGCTGCTAGACTGAGGTTCTGTTACTACTGAGAAATCTCCCTATTATGTTACTTAACCTCTCTAGGCATCACTTTACAAATCTATAAAAGGGGGACAATCATGCCTCCCTTTCAGGGATGAAAACACAGAGATACGCATACATATGTATATGATATAGTCACAGCATTCATATTATTACTAAAATGACAGTCCTCAGGTTCTGACAACGTATAATTGCAACAGGCAGGTTAAAATTGACCTTGTTCTGAAAGAAGCTTAGAGACACTGGGCTGCTATAGAATCAGCATTTTTTATTTTTCTTTATGCTTATTTGTGTTGAGAATAAAACTTAATGGCAGTGATTTATCTATTTGTCATCGGAGAGAATCTTCCCTAAAATGAATCCTTCACAAAGCCAGAAACTTTATTGTGTTTGCTGCTGTAACTCCAGCACCTTTTAGAATCGTGTTTTGCACAGAATTCACATCTGATATTTATCAACTACTAAAGGAACAAATTAACATATGTAAAAGGTTTAGCACATAAATTTCCTACAGAATGGGAACTGTTGTATTTGTTGTCTAAAGTAGAGAGTGAAGATGATTACCAAAGTGACACCTGCTGGGGCGGACAGAGGTAAGGGTAGGAGGAGGAACGTGGTCACATAGACAAAGGATGGGCGAGTAATGGGCAGAGTGAGGTGGCAGGTGGAAGAGAATGGGAGGGCTCTTTTAGCAGATCCCCTTTGGTCCCAGGTAAAGGAGCCCTCTGACACCCAGTTTCTCCAGGTTAGGGCCGCCACTCAATGACTATAAGAGATTAACAACAATAATAATAAAAGAACAATTGTAACAATATACAGTAATAACTGTTATATAATACAGTCATCTCTCTCTCCCATAATGTTTTACTGTACTCTATTCACTTGTTTTTGGACCCTGGTCGACCACCTATAATTGTAACTGTGGAAAGAGTAACAGCAGAGAAGGGGAGCAGGGAAGGCTACTATTTAGTATTTATATACCTTTGCTTAGTAAAAAAAATGATATTTCAATATTTCAACATAGAGTCCAAAAGCACCTATGTGCCATGTATAACTTCAGCAAATCTCCCCCCTAATTTTGAGTTTCATTTCATGAGAAACGTTTCACCGGCTGTCGACAGGGAGCTATCATTTAGGAAACCCAGCAATTTCTTTTTAAAATCAGAATGTACACACAAAAAGACACACTTCCTTCAACTTCCGAACGGCCTTTGCTTGACTCTGAAGAAGTGATGATCACTTTAATTCCTGTTTCCTATAAAAATGACCACCAGATCATCCCGACCACCCTACACTACTGAGGCAGTTTATCTGTTTGTGAACAGTACCAGGCAGGAAAAAAAAAGAAAAATGACCTTTATAATTACGGACGTTTCTTCTTAGAAGCTAAAATGTATTGAAAGAAGAAGGCAAGACACAGAAATCACTTCCAACGATGTTTAATTATAAGGAAGAAAAAAAGTGGCTCTCGGAGCTTTCCTCCCTAAGGGTCTCTGCGCTCCTGGTTCCAGAACCTCCACCCCATTTCCACCAAATTGAGAGGAAATGGGTTGAGGAGATCGAGGCAGTGAAAGCAAATTGTCCATTCCCTCCTGGTTCCTCTGAAGTCATTACTGCACGTACTCCACAGGATAATAAATAAAACTGATTGGGTGTGTGGCTCAGAACATTAAAGAAACCTGGGGCGCCTCTAACGCGCATTGTGCCGAGAGAGAGTATTAGAAAGTGAGGCATTTCCTCTCCTCACATTTAAATGCGGTGGCTTGGGAGAGAAACCATACTTGAAATAGATAGGAGTAATTTTCCGTCATTACGGAAACCTTAAACAACCTCTGACTGCTTATACCCTCATCTCTTAGCATCCTAGTAAATTGCAGTTATTTGTTCCAAACAAACAGAAAGGCCCATGTGATAATGGAGCAATTTAAGGCTGGAAGAATACAACACCTGTAATTCAATTTCATGGCAGCTGGTTTCACAACATGCTTCTCTCCCTCTGCTTATGACACGGGAAACTTCCTTCCGAGTGTGATAACTCTCCTCTCGCTAAGCGGAGCGCTCAAGATGATAAGTGGACCTGAAATGGACAGAGACACTCAGCACAGACCAGGCAACTCAGCTTCAGTTACCAGGCAGCTTGTCGCCAGCTAGGTGCTCAGGAGAGCAGGAAATGATTAAACTCTCCCAGCGGTGAGGGTGAACCAATGAGAGGTTCTAGAAGAAAATAATGCCCGCTGATTATCACAGTCAATCTCCCACCAGGCAGGATGGCAGTGGAGGAGACGCAGACAGACACACGCCCACAAACACACACAACCACACACTTGAAACCTAAACTGGCCTTTGTAAAAGAACTGAAAATAAAACACAAGGCTGCTACTAGCAACAGCTGCTTAAAATGAGATGAGTAGATGGGAAGCACACAAAGTTAATTAACATATGGTGATTGTCTGCTATTCATGCAAGCCAGCCGTCATACAATGAAACTCTGAGGGAGCCCTTCCCCCTGTGCTAGTCAGCAGCAGTGAATTCTCACGACTCCAAGAACTTAGGCCAATTATTATCACTTTCATTTTTAGAAGTGGGAGAAATGAACTTAAGAGAGGTTACACCACTCACCTAAGGTCACACAGCTGGTAAGGAGTTGGAGCTGGAGATTGTAATGCTGGCAGGGTGACCTAGAACTTGTGCGTACCGTGATCACCTGAGACTTGTTATGTCTCCAGAGAAATGCTGCCAAAACGCTGTCATAAAAACAATTTGACTCTTGCCTAGCTAGCATTTTTGAAGTGCTGTTCCCACATATGGTCTTATTAATTTCTTGTATCAACCCATCTAGTAAGAAAGGGTATTATCCTCATTTTATAGATGAGGCTACTGCAACTCAGATAAGCCAAGGGACTTGAGGGACTTGTGCAAAATTTGACAACTGTTACAAAAAGTTGAATGCAGAATTTGATATTAAAATTTGCTTCCTCTGTAGGTCTAAGACTGGAGTGTATGTCGACATTCAGGATGCTGACACCACGTCAGTGTGCTCTCCCGTTCACTGGGCCCGTGTTTATTGGTGATGGTTCTACTGGACTTGACAAAAGTATTCAAATGTGCCAGATACTTCTCTCAGCACCAAACAGTCTTAGTGTTTGTGGTGTGTGGTATGTGTTTTTAAGCTTATCAGATTTGAAGACATTTAATGGTGATCAAAAATACAATTTAATCTAAAGAAGAAAATCTATCACTTCATGAAGAGAGCATCATTCAGGAAAACTTCCTTTGATTCAAGTGCTCCTACCTATATTATTAAAACTAGCAAAGAGATGTAGCAACGTGGAGAATTAAGATGGGATACAAGAGAGAACTCAACATACTTTATTGGCTACAATTATGCAGCATGAGCCACAATAATAAGCATGGGCAGCTTATGGATATGCCTTTATAGACATAAAAGGCAAAGACAGTATCTATAAAGGAGCTCCCTCTCATGGGGAGGGGACCAGGGTCATGGCTCAGTGCCTCTGACATCAATGAGGTAGCTGAAGGCTAGGATGTATCCTGGAGAGCCTGGAGATGTGTGGCTGATGTAGCATCATGTACCACGGATGTCTACTCAAGACCAAGTAAAGACTCTGAAGCAAGGTCTCACCTTAGGTTCACAGAAGTCAGGGCGAGCCACCATACGGCTATCTTCCCTCGCTAAACAGTGCAGGAGGACACCAAACAGGCTGTCCGAAGCTCATGGGGGTAGGTGAGGGGACTCAAGCTCCTTCAGCAGGCTTCATCCTCTTGAACTCAGGCAGCCACAAACAATTCCAGAACCCACTTGTCTGGCCAGAGAAGGCTGCTATAATATCCAGGAGTTGCGTGTCCAGCAATAATACTAAATCTATATTGGGATTCAGTTGTACAAGTAGCTGGGGTAAGTTGAGAATACAGACAAGGGTTGAATAGATTTGGCTCAGCAGAGGTGAGCAAATATCCCAGCTGCGAGCCCATCACAGGTGCACCTGTTTTGCCCACAGTTTACACACAGTGGAGGGGAACTGTCCGGGATGTAGTGTCATAACCCGACATCCAATCTTAGCTCCATCATAAATTTTCTGTGCATTCTTAGTCCTCTCCTTGAAGGTCCAGCTGTACACCTATGCAGTCGGGGGGGGACCTTAATAAAGAGTTTATGTATATTAGAAAATTAGTATACGAGAGCGCAGTATAATACAATATTAAAGAATATTAGTCAATCCATACGTTCTGCTGAACCCAAAAGTCAACCCATCTTTCCTTCCCTTTGTACTTCCATGGAAAAGATGATTCATGAAGCACTTTTAGGTCAAAAGGAAATACCTAACTGTCTTACTGGAAAACACCACGCTCATCATAAGAAAGCAAAATAGATCTAGAATGTGTGCAGATGGTTTTTCTAGTTATGGCGATAAGTACTAAGAGAAAAGAGCCATTCCCTTTTGAAGGCATCCTCACAGCTTTCAAGGATATCAGGTCAGGCTAAATCATGAAGGCTGTGGGGATATGAAACATGAACAGCATCTGCAATGCCAGGCATCCAGCCATCCACTTTGGGGTGCCTCAACCTCATTTTTCTTTTTATTTTCCCAATGTCAGGGGGTCTTTTTATTTTATAAAGAAGATGAATTATATGAGAGTAAAACACTAAACCTTTACATGATTAAGATGAAACCTTTTCATGGTTTAAGAGGAATTATGAGAAAGTAAAACACTAAAGCTTTAGGTGTTTTACTTTCTTGTGCCTACTGAATAAAACAGCAAAGCAGAGAATAAGGAAGGCTGCGAGTCTGACGACTGGATCACCGTTTCTGCTCATGGAACTTTACACAAGCCACTTCTCTTCTTGAGACCCATTTTTCTTATCTCTAGAATGGGGAAATAAGAATAAGTTTTTTCTGAAGGGAGTGGGTGTAGGGATTAAATAAATGTGGAATATAGTTAGAGCAATTGTTCTTCACTAATATGAAGTGAGATTGCCCAAGACATGCCATCATCACCACACCTGTTTTTGGTTCAAGATCGTTTTGCAGGCTGGTGAGGACGGCTTTCAGACAAAACATGAAGACTCAAGGTGATTCACACACAGCACAGGGAATTTGAGGAATTTTGGACTCACTTTAATCCTATAGTTATAATTAGATAAGTGCTTCAGAGAGATAACAAATAATTGGTTTAAGAAAATTATAAAATTATAAATACAAATTTTAAAACTAGTGGATGAAAAGATATTAGATTATTCCAGATATGTTGTCAGTGTACAGAACACATTTTTGATTGCTTTTTCAATTCCATCCAAAAATGTTTTAATGAATACACATGATGAGCTGGCCAATGGGCTGTGTACAGTAGAGACAAGGAGAAGCTTTGGAATTACTCTGACGGTACATAAGGTACCCTTTCAATACCCATAGGAACAGAAAACCTTTGTCTGAATATTAGCACTGATTATTGGAAAGAGTTCAAATTAGTTCAGAGCCAAGTTCAGGTGACTAAGCTGGGTAATAAAACTGAGGCCTGCTTTGAATGCAGTCAGATTTTTTTTTGTGCCTCAGAAGAATTCTGAAAGTAATTTTCAAAGGGCTTTTGCAAATGAGCACCAGGAGCGGTGCTGATAGGAGAGCTCGTGGATTGCTAAGGTGACTGCTTTGACGAGGACAGCTTATGATTTCAATATGTAAGGCCTGGTGGTTTCAGCAGGAATCAGTCTCTGAAAACATTCCCTTGCAGCAGAGACACATTTTCTGTTCCCTTTGTGTCTTCTCAGGCCACTTAGTATAGTTTTGAGCACACAGTGCAAGCTCAATCAAGCACCTATTCTACTAGCTGTGAAAGATGCCCCGAGGTGGTGACCCGTGCCACAGCCCCCCTAATTTCTCTGGATGGTTCAGGACCTTTTCTTATTTCAGTCTCGCCACACTCGACTGAAGTACAGCCCATTGCTTTCTGCAGGAATTTTATTTCCTGCTGTTCCTGCTGCTGTCTCTGAATGCTTTGTAGGATGCATGAACTTGCAGGACTCTTAGGAGGCACAGTAGCTACAGAGAAACCACTGGACGGTGGCTAGTCAGGGGCAGTGTGAGTCCTCAGCATGATCCAGATTAGAAGAAGGGCAGGAATAGTCTAGTCTGTGCCATTTGAATGCCAAAGCCCCAGTATACCGTGGACTAGTAATTAAGAGGAGGGCTCTGGAGGAAACAGCTTAGAAACATTCCCAAAGGTAGATATAAACTTTAAAGTTTCTCAGACATCAGATAGAATTATTTTCCTATGTTCAGTAAAGCATCAGAGGTCTACAGTGAGTGAAATGGTGATTAAGAAAATTAGATCTTAGCTCTTAGCTCTGAGTTCAAATTCTGACTCTTCCCTCTGAGTACTCTGAGACTATGCCCAGATCATATAACCTCTCAGTTTTCTCATCTCTAATATCAAGATTCTAATATTTCCTAACTTATTAGATGTCGCAATGATTAAATGCAATAAAGCGTTTGATACACAGTGAGCACTCAACAATTATTTGCAGTTATCACTAGTACTAATTAGAAAGACTTCCCATCGTAACTATTTGCTTAACCCCTGATATCAATCTGCATATTTACTAAACGTAAATGCCTTGAGCTTTTACCACACCAAGTACCATTCTGTTTTCACGTGTTTGAAAAAAAAAAAACTGTTGTCTTTGATGATGAGAATTTGCATTACTCTCTGAAAAGTTTAGGGGATTAAAAAAGTGGTTTTGCAACAACCCCTCCCCCCACCAAAAAAAATCCACATGTGGTTTCCTCCATGCTTACTTGTCTACTTTCTAACGTGGCTGATAACTGTAGGTCTTAATTTCTGTCCCATGGTGATTAAGCCTTGCCAGGTGATAGGAGGGGTGCAATAGACAGCATGGCTAATTGGATTTTTAATCTTCGCTCGTCTTTAGCAACAAATCCCCACTATGGTTGTTTGTTGGCTAAAATGTTACATTGCCAGCCAATTAAGTGCCAAAGGGATCAACCAGTTACCTGGATATTTACAGTGATTCACACTTCATTTTCAGGGAAACATTTACAATTATTTCTCACCTAAAATATTCAAATTAAAGCGGCAGTTGAATTAAAATGAAAAACGTAAATACTCATCAGCCAAAGAAGATTATTTTTAAAGACTAATTGAAGTGTAATTGCTCGAAAATGAAAATAAGATATACAGAATAATGAAGTCTAGACTAAGATACATTTTAAAGCAAATAAGGGAAACTCATTTTTATCCTTTCAGCAGGGTATGCTTCCCCCAGATAGTGACGATGTAACAGAAACACAGTAGAGGAAATGGTCTAAAATAAGCAAAAGGAACACAGGGTGATATCTGATAGTCCACTGATAAGACATCAGAAATTCCAATTAATGAAAGAGAGAAAAAAGATTATAATGAAAATTGTGCTTCTGAAGACTCTACTTATTGAGTTCATATTTAGGTTCTCTTCTAAACCATTCTTAGTCCCTGTAATTCTGCCATGATCATGGGATCAAATACTTGCATTCTTGAAAGTGAGATACAGGACTCAGGTTATAGTAATAGAAGTAACAGTGAGCCTGGTCTCAAGGGGGAATTGAAACTACAACTGGCATGTGTCAGATTTTGCATATTGGTGGAGATGTTGGATCTTGTCCTTGGGTGGAAGCTAGCCTTCTCCCATAAGGAATTGCTTGTGTGAACTCATTTAGGTATGGAGATAGGAAACAAGTGCCTACTGAGGACTCTTGCAAAAATCTTCAGTCTGTGAAGCAGCCAAGGATGCAGGTGCTTCTAAGAGGTTAGGGTCTCAGCTCAGCAAGCTAAAGTGGGATCATCTTGATCAGGACTCTCACATTTTGGGGGGGGTGCATTTGATTTTTTTCTAAACAGGAATCTTAACTAGACTATCTTAAAGGGGGAAGAAGGAGGATGTGTATAGGTTTTAACTGATTCTGTCAAAAGATTTACTCAGAGGGGGAGAACCAGGCCAGAAGTCTCTTTACTTTATCCACTGGACCTGGGCTGGGCATGGCACTGGGTTAGGGACACACTACTGGTGTCCTTCTACCCATGACTCTGGTGAGCAACCCAGAGGTCGGTAAATGTTCTGTCAGCTCCTATGAGTGCTTCGCCTCTTCTGATCTTAAGCAAGTCAGGCCAACAGAGTGGCAAAGACTCAGATTATAGAAAGAAGTGGCAGAAAAAAAAAAAAAGGTATGGAGGGGAGTGTGTTGGTAAGGGAGAGACAGGAAAGGAAGGTCAGGCCTTCGGTGTATCACGCCCAGGCGAACTGTATGAACTACAGAATCAACGTTTAAATCCCCGGTTGGTCACTTTTTGTTTGTTTTTAACTAAAACATGTTTCTCTCTGTGTCTCTGGGGTTCAGACAAGGGCTTTGGAGCCAGATGCCAGTTTGAAGGCCCAGGGAGAGCCTCTGATGAAGCCGACTAGTGGATGACCTTGAGGCAATCAGTTAATCCGTGAGTTTCAATACCCTCAAGAAGAGAAAATGTGAGATAATAAATTCACCTTTTTTTGAGATACCATGAGAGTTAAATAATGATTGGTACTTAGTTTACTGCCTAGTCCATAGTTAGGGGCTAAATACATTGCTAACATTTAGGAGAGTATTACTAATACTTTCAAATGATACATTAAAAAAGATCTCCTAACACATTGATTGTATGTATAAAATATTAGTCAGTATTTCATTGAATTCTAGCAACCAAAGTTATTTGTTTTAAAAGCAATTCAACGAAATTCTCCCCCAAAACAAAAACAAGGCAATACGAATATAAGGCTTTCCAAACCACGGATAGTCTCAGGATAAAACCTATTCAAAGAGAAAGATTCCACAAAGAGAATGAGTGCCCAGACCCTCTCATTTAGAAACGTTATGAAGTTGGAGACATACTCAGAAATGTGACTTAGTATGTTCTCCAGCACAAACTCAGGACTCAGACTTAGAAGAACAATAAGGAAGGGACCTGAAGAGGGAGATGAAAGAGACCAGGCCGTCTGGCTCATAGATATACATAAGATGAATGAGGAAATAGAAAGAAAAACTACAGGTGACTGGAAAGGCTGATACATGTGTAAGCTCTGTCCCATTAAACTGAGAAGTGAGACGGGGTGCCCGTAAATGACCTTACTGCAGCCAAGGGGCAACATAAGATTTTCAGTTTGCAGTAAACATACATTTTACATGATTCTGAATTATAGTCATTGAAGTCCTACTTTGAAAAACAAGGCATAGGGAGAGGGGAGGGTGACAGGTGATCATCTTTGGAGAATGATCGCCCAAATTTGGTGAGCACTGGGATGGAAAGACCCTCCTGTGGGATTATGTGAAGAGTTTTACTTGGAGCTCACCCCTACCATGTCCCCTTCATATAACAATTATTTACCAAAATAGTCAATAATACTATTTGTTATACATATATGCTTTCTTAGTGACAGACAAGGGGATTCTTATATACATTGCTTAATTCATCCTCCAGCAACCCTTTAAAGTAGGTGTTATTATTATCCCCATCCAGCAGATGAAGAAATCAAGGCTTAGACTTTCTAAATGTCACAATACTTCTAGTAAACGGTTAAACTAGGACTCAAATAGCGTAGACTATAAGATTCATATTTTAAACTATTTTTTAATTGTTACCCTGCTTACATTGGTTCAATGGATACTCATCATCATCTTCCTGTATTAGATGCAGTGAGTGGTGTTCTTTTCCTTATAAGTAGACATTGCTCTTACTCAAAGAACACAAAACCTGGTTGAGAATTGAATACATAAAGTAGACTGTGGAACAGGATTGTGGAGAGGAGGTGAAGAGAGTGATCTCTAAGGTCAGACTGCTGAATTTACACCCCAGCTCTGCCAAGACCCAATAGGGGAGCCGTGGGCTTCTCATTTTTTTTTTTAAATTTTATTAAGTCGAACACACATAGATCATGAATACATTCATGCATATGTGGGGTACAATGTGCTGATTTTTTTTTATACAATCTGACGTGGTTACATCAAACCAATCATCATTGGTTTCACCTTAATTACTTAATTGTTTTTTTTTTTTTTTTTTTG
>CAUYQV010129560.1:0-22646 GCA_963574575.1 Galagoides demidoff
TTACCATTTAATAAAAACAAAAAAAATTTAAAGATTATAATTCAGGTGAAAAATTCCTGCTGTTTAGTGACATCATAGCACAGCACGGTGCTGCCGGTCATAGAAGGTACAGCACACAGCATTGTGTACAGTGCATGGCACTTGATAATGACAATGACTATGTCACTGCTTTGGGCATTTACTACACTATACTACTATACTTTTATCATTACTTTGGTGTGTACTCTTTCTACTTAAAAAAAAAAAATTAATTGCTAAACAGCCTCAGGCAGGTCCTTCAGGAGGTATCCAAGGAGATGAAGACTCCATACCTGTTATGCCCCTGAAGAGCTTTCAGTGGGACACTTGGAGGTGGAGGACAGTGATAATGAGGATCCTGAACCCATGGAGGCCTAGGATAATGTGTGTATTTGCCTCTTAATTTATAATAAACGTATAAAAAGTTAAAAAAAAAAGTGGGCGGCGCCTGTGGCTCAAAGGAGTAGGGCGCTGGCCCCAATATGCTGGAGGTGATGGGTTCAAACCCAGCCTCGGCCAAAAACTGCAAAAAAAAAAAAAAAAAAGCAAACTAACTTAAAATAGAAAAATAGTTATAGAATAAGGATATAAAGAAAGAAAATATTTTTGAACAGGTGCACAATGTGCATTTTAAGCTAAGTGTTACTACAAGAATAAATTTTTTAAAAAAATTAACATGTTTATAAAGTAAAAATGTTACAATAAGTTAAGGCTGATGTATAACTGAAGAAATAAATTTTTCTATAAATTTAGTGCAGCCAAAGTGTACAGTGTTTATAAAGTCTACAGTAGCGTGTGGTAATGACCTGGGCCTTCACGTTCCCTCGCCACTCACGGATTCTCCCAGAACAACTTCCAGCCCTCATGGGAAGGGCCCTCTACAGGTGTGCTGGCTTTTTTTTAACATATACTTTATTTTTTTTCTGTACTTTTTCTATGGTTACACATGTTTAGATACACCGATACTTAATCACAGTATTGCAACTGCCTACAGTCCAGGTCTGTGGCCAAGGAGCAATTGGCCACACTGCACAGCCTAGGTGTGTTGTGGGCTGTGTCATCCAGGTTCGTGTGAGGACACTTTGTGATGTTTACACAACAAATTGCCTAATGATGCATTTCTAAGCATGTATCCCCACCCTTAAGCCATGCATGACTGATATCAATTTGGGGTTTATCCATGAGCACAGAGGTTTGCAGGGCGAGAAAACATCAGAGAGAGACACAATCTCATTTCATCCTTTTGTGTACAGATCACAATCCACTTTCTAATTTTTTAGGAGTTAAGATATGTTAATCATTTTCACAGAATACTTAATACATGGTGGGTAGTAATATTCAAAAACATCCTGTTTTTCACTGAGAAGAACCTTAAAGACCATTTGTTTTGATTTCAGCATTACATGGTTAAGGAATTTGAAATTCAGAAGAGAACCCGAGCAAGACCTAAAGTACAGGCTTTTCTACTCCTCGCCCCCCTATCACACTTAGGTCAGAAGAAACAGGTGCGATGTCAGTATAGCATAAATTCCAAGGTAGGCAGGGCAGGCTGGAGGAGGTGGGTGACTGTGGCACAAGCAGGTGCCTGAGAAAAATAAGCTGTTTCCTCCAGGAGGGTGGCCTAGAGGTGTGGTCTTTGCCCTTTGGGTGGGTGGTGGCACTTCAGTTTCACTTTCTCTTGTGTGTGAATCGCTTCCTTTCAGATTCTCTCTCTGAGCTTCTCTCTGAGTCAGTCTCTCTTCTCTCTTCTCCTCCCCCAGCTCTTCATCCTTCTCCTTCTCTAAACCTAGCAAAGAGAACTCACCTCACCTTGAAGCTGAAACCCCTGACAGACAAAGCTCGGGGGTGACACATACGCCATCTTCCCTCCTGAATACACCCCCTGATCAGAAGGTGACAGTTGTCCCACTTCCTCTGATTAACTGACACAACACTGAGGAAACCTTTCATGTCTTCCCAGAAACCCTGGTCTGTTTTCTGCTGTTCATCACGGGCTTCCGCCCCACGCCCGCTCTTGCCCCATCTAGGTCCGCTGGGCCCTCCAGGTCTCCCGCCACAGGGCAGTGCAGTCTAACTTTAACAGAGTGGTCTCAGAGCATTAGGGAGTCCCTTTTGTGGAGATGTCAGAAGAACCTCGCCTTTAAAAAAAGTTTCCTACCCTGCGCAGTCACTCACACCTGTAATCCTAGAACTCTGGGAGGCCAAGGCAGGAGGATCCTGTGAGCTCAGTAGTACAAGACCAGACCAAGAGCCATTCCCTGTCCCTACTAAAAATAGAAACATTAGCTGGGCCTTGTGGCAAGTGTCTGCAGTCCCAGCTGCTTCAGAGGCTGAGGCAGGAGGATCACTTGAGTTTGAGGTTGCTGTGAGCTTGGAGGAGGCCAGGCACTCTAGCCTGGGGCTCTCTGTCTTCCTCGGTGAGTGCATCAAACACTGAGCACTCACCATGTGAATCTCACATGAGACTTCAAGGAGGCCTCGCGCTTCTGAGTTAAACGGGCTTGATCAGGAGAAAGAAGGAACAGGTGCTTGCCAGGAAATCAAACCATCCTATATTCATAGCCACCTGGGCATAACAAACGATGTGAATGTCATTGTTTAATCTAGAGAAGATCAAACCGATGTGTTGTACTGAAGAAAACTTTCCCAAAAATAATTTCCTTGGGAAACCCTCAAAAAGCAAGAAAATACATAGACATTTGGGAAGTGCAGTAGGCCCTTCTTGTGGGAGGGTCTCAAATCACATTAGCTTATTTAAAGCCCCAGAAAGCTGTGGCTTAAAGAAATAGGTTTGTATTTCATTAATCTCGCATTTCTCAAAATTACTTGATCCCACTAAAGGGTAAGCCCTCTGAGGGATAATATTGTATATTTATTCTCTTCATATGTCCCCTCTCTCTCGCCCTCCTATCCCTCTTCCCTGAATCTAGCTCATTTCTGGCACTTAGAATTTACCTAATAAAATCCATTTGAACCCAGGTTTCCAAAATAACACATTGTTCTTCTGTTCCATTGAACATTTTAAGTAGGGAGGATACAGCCAAACAGAAGGAAGAACTTCCCAGCATTGAGTGGCGTGATTCAGGAGAACGGGTGTTCTAAAAAAGTTAGAGAATTTCCTTTCTTGGAATCCTTAACATTTAGAATATAAAAATGGAGAGAAAGACAAGATGACCTCAGAGGATTCTTGTCTGCCTGGAGAAAGTTCAGAGAACTCCTGATGAGTTAAACCACTGCTTTCTCCCCTGCAATTCTATCCACTCTTTCTCCCCACTTTGGTGCCTTTGGTCCAAGGAGAAGAAACTCACTCAAGCTCCCACATCAGCAATTTGGAGGAACAGACTCCTGAAAAAAAGGTGGGGTGGCTACTAGGTGGCGATCCTCCACCTCAGGATCTGAGAAGAAGGCTGAGAGCTAAAAGGGAGGCAGGTGGCCCGCATCTGGGCCTGGGCAGAGGGACCCAGCTGCTCGGCCCAGAGCAGAGGCTCTGAGCAGCAGCTTCTGTGCCATGGGACAGCCTCTATGGACAGCTGTCCTGGCTCTGCCCCAGGTCTGGGCAACCTGCCAGCTGAGCTCTCAGTTCTGCAGCTCCAGAACTTGTGCCCAAACTCCAGCCCATCTGCTTGACAGGCACATCAGCCCTCAGAAGCTATTCTTATCCATCAGTCTTACCAGGTTACATATCTGCAGGATAGTATCATTCAAAAGCAATTTTTACTTGGCTTTCAAATAGAGAAGGGTCTTTTAAAATATAGTTTCTATTACCTTCATAATGACTTCTTAGCAAATATCTGTCACTTAATATATTCATCTTCCATAATAAACCACATGAAGTTATAACAGGGTAGAAAAAAATAGTCTGTGTAGATGTTACAGTTTTCTAAAGCCAGAAGAATCTTAGAAAATATTTTCCTATTTGTTGGAAGAGGAAACTGATACCCAGTGAAGTTAAATAACCATTAAACAGTTAAAGTCAAAGGACCCTTTTACGCTCAGTTCAGTGTTTTTACTAAATTCCATAAAGTACAAGGGAAGGGAAGGAACAGTGGAATGACAACAAATGAGCGACACGACGAGGCACCAAATGGCCGAACTGCAGTCGGCAGAGAGCTAACTCATGATCCCAGTCAGGATAAGGGATTTTCCTTGTAATCTAGGAGAAAGAAATGAACAAGACAACTTCCTGAAGCACTGAGCTGCATCTAGCACACAGAGGACAAGTGGTTATATTTTCATGAAGCACATAGACTACATGATCAGGGAAGTTCATGTGTCTAAGACACAGAGGGGCCTAATGTTTTCAAAGGATGAGGAAGGGGGGCTGAGCACAATAGCTTACCCCTGTAATCCTAGCACCCTGGGAGACTGAGGCAGGTGGATTGCTTGAGTCTAGGAGTTTGAGGTTGCTGAGAGCTATGATGACACACAGCAGTCTAGATTGGGACAAAGAGTGACAAAGAGTGAAAAAGAATGTGGAAGGGAAGATGAGAAAGAGGGAGAGAGAGAAACAGAAAGACAGAGAGAGGGGGACAGAGAATAGCACACAGCTGAGGGAGAAGACAAACAGGGCGACACCCCGACCTCCTTCCCCTCCTCCTAGGAATCCTAGTCTCCATCTTTGCCTTTCAGTAGCATTTCCTTGTTAAAAAATTACAAACAAAAATTTTTCTTTCATTAACAGCACAAAAAAATCTCTAGCAATTTCTCAAAAATGGCTTCTTTAATGAATGAGGTAATTTAATTTTGAGGGACACATAACACAACAGGTAAATTAAAAACATTGTATTTCAGTCTTTAAAAAATGCTGTTGAGCATTTTCGGTGAGGTGGGTCTTCATCCAAATTCCTCACACTCTTTTATTCTCACTTTGCAGCTGCTTCTCTGGGGGGATTATCCCCATTTTGCACATTAGGAACCTGTGACCTACAGATGTTGATGTGTCCAGGACTGCGGGCCGCTCAGCCAGAGCCTCACTCCAGAGCCTGCTCTTCTAACTGTGAAACCATCAGTGTTAACAAAACGCTTGCCTTCGGGGCAGGGTTATTACTCCTGGTGCTGAACAACCTTGTGCCTTTGAAAACACTCGGCATTGCTGCCCTTCAGGCACTGAGTGCCAGTACCAGCTTCCCATCTCCTGGGAAATTAAAAATTCCCTCATATCTTTTCAAGCTCCCTGTAAAGATGACGTTCTCCCTATTCCAAACATATCAAAAACAACCATTAAGGGAAACACCAAATTGAATTGAATTCTAGAAACGTGGGGCTCAAAAGAATTCTGTTGGTTTAGTTTTTAAAGTTAATTTGCACAGAGAAGAATAGGAATAAAGAGAACCAAGGACTGCTAGGTTGAGTTTTTCACTTATTGACTCTGAGGTCAAATAAGTTTTAAACCCCATACAGTTAGCTTGTACTATGTACCGAGAAATATGTTAGACATTTTCATCACTGTGTAAAAGGAACTCGGTGGGAGAGGTGAGAGAGAAATTATTATTTTCCTCATATTATATTTGAAGACAGTAACATTTTCAGAACTTGACTTGCCAAGCAGGAGTTTTATTTAGGCTCCTTTTTACAAGCATAGCTATCCTGTGGATCTTCTGGTGATTGGAAATGGAATTTGAGAACTTGGTTAAGAAAAATAAAAGGATTTAACTACAGTTCTAGCCATAAAATTAAAAAGAAGAGAACAAACACGTGAAAATCAGTCACAATTAATATAGTAAAAGAGTGTCTTGTAGAAAAAAATGTTGTGGCAAATATTTAGAAATAAATGATGCCGAGGAGGAAGCGGACTAGAATCAGGAGAGGAGGCAGGAGATGCCGGGAGTGGAGTGGGAATGGAGGAGCTGGGGGAGAAGGTGCTGGACAAGTGGGGGCAGGGTGGTCCACCGTGCCCACTGCCCCCCAGGGGTGAGAGAGACTGATGGTGGGGGAAAAACCTCTTAGAGGGGCGGTGCCTGTGGTTCAAGGAGTAGGGCGCCGGCCCCATATACTGGAGGTGGTGGGTTCAAACCCAGCCCCGGCCAAAAAAAAAAAAAAAAAAAATTGGGGGCAGTGCCTGTGGCTCAAGGAGTAGGGCGCCGGCCCCATATACCAGAGGTGGCAGGTTCAAACCCAGCCCCCGCCAAAAAAAAAAGCTGCAAGAAAAACCTCTTAGAATTCAAGGCAACTTCTTGCAGCCGAAGGCCAATGAACTATCAAACATCTCCAAGGTGTAACAAATTTTGAAAGTCCAGTTTTAAAAACTTCTGGAGAAAACAGTCATTTGTTACAAAAAGAAAAACCTTGAAGTGGTTGGAACGTAAAAGCAAAGTGTTAGGAAACTAACACGTGGGGAAAAAAAGTATGCAGTATTTGAAAACAAGCTTCTGGGGAATTTACCAGCATGTGAAGGAGTTACGAAAACAGAGCGACTTTGGCTCAGAGCCCTCTCAAGCGTGTGATCGGGCTGTAAGCATCTTCTCTGAGATAAATGTGAGATAATTGTTGAGAGTGAGCCTTCCCATACTTAGACGCCTCTCCTCCTGAGGACAGAAAGCTTTATCTGCTGCAGTAGGCTCTGGTTCTCCGGCAGGAAGACTCTCCCGTGCACACATTGTTAAATGGACTGCACTTCCCCTTAATAGGAAAAGGTCTCCAGTTGTTTTGGAAAGACTGAGGCAGCTCTGGGACGGGAAAGGCTCCCCAGTTGTGAGGCCAGTAACTGCAGATTCTTTGTTCTTTAGTCAGTCTCCTGAGCTGGAGCAAAGGATGTGGCTGGGGCTGGAGGTGGGGACTGTGTCTGTGTGGATGTGTGCGTGTGTTCTCACTTCCGTTTCCCCTTTTGAGCAGGCAGTTGAATGAGGACAGAGAGAAAGGCACAGTCCACAGCATGATGCTTCCTCACTGCCCTCACCTCTGTCTCCACACCTGGGAAGGCCGCCGCCCAGCTTCGAGAACTGCTTTGACTCAACAGGTAAGTACGCATTTTCCTCCCATTTTAAGGCTGTACTGATTGAGGATGATGGTGAGAGAGAAGGAAACAGGTCAGAGAAGAAGAATCAGGCTGCCAAGAAAAGAGAAAAGGCGGGAGATTTTCTCCCTGACTCAACCCTCAGAAACGTAGTCGTTGCACCTTATGGGACGGGAGGCTCCTCCTCTGTGTGTGCTTCTTCCCCCGGTACCAGAGAGGTCATCTTTCTAAGGTCACAAAACATTGATGACTTGAATAAATACCTGGTAATTTTTGACTTTTGTCACCTGAGAAGTTTCTTTCTGTGTCTTCCTGAACTCCTTGTAACTGCAATTTCAATCTAATTCTAACTTGGAAAAGTTCTCAAGGAGAAAGTCTTCCAGTTTCATTGCAAGTCCTCTCCTGGAGTCTATGGCTCCAACTATTGGGAATCCATAGCCTGGATGAATTTTGCTCTCTGTGGGTATGAGTGCTTTCCTCGGAAGCTTAGAGGGAAACTGCTGACATAAACTGCAGTGAGATAGACTGGGGTCAGCTGGGAGGGAGGATTTGCACAATTGGACGGTACCAGGCCAGATTAACTGGAGACTCAAGCTGGATAATTACCTGTCAGAACTGGTTTTTGGGCTTCACATCTCAGAGAGGGATAGATGGATATGTTGGCCACTCAGTGACCTACATAACATTGGAGGCGTCGATGTTCCTCCAACAGCCCTTTTCTCAGTGGTAGCCAGGCTGAGCGTGCTACCACCTACATGCATTTGGGGGAGGGGGGAGGGGTGGAAAGGTCCTCTACACTGGGGCTCTCCCTTACTCCTGCTGCACAGCCGAGCTCACCACCAGGTGGAGAAAAGGTGAGTCACCAGGGCAAGATAAGAGAGTTCCACAGAAGTGTCTCAACAAGATTGTGAGGGTTTAGAAGAGATATCCTGGGAAGTATGAGTGCCTCTACCACAAACGACTGAGTAGAAAGGAAAGGAAACTTTCTGGACGGTGCTGGACAATAAGTTAGGATAGGAGCTTGGAGGTCAGAGGCTTTCAACTTGTGTGTCCAAATTTCAGACTCAACAATTGCTCACTTGAGACCTTAGAGACAAAGATCTGGTATGATTCTCTTGCAATGTGCAGCATGAGTGGGAAGAGAGGAAGGCAGGTGTATTGTCTATCTCTGAGAGCATTACCAGAAATAATGAGCTGAAGATAGAACAGAAGGATAGGAAGAGATCTAACACACACACACACACACACACACACACACACACACGCTTCTTACCCACATGCACCCCAGGGAGTCTAGAAATTATTTACAACCATACGGATAGTATAGTCTCATAACTCTCTGTTGGTTCTCTGAAAGTTAAGATTGAATCCTGCAGTTAAGTGTCATGGAGCAGATGTGGAAGCCAAATACAGGCATTCTCAGTCTAAGGCAGGGTCCTCAAACTTTTGAAACATGGGGCCAGTTCACTGTCCCTCAGACCGTTGGAGGGCCGGACTGCGGGTTCTGGGATGAGTCGGCTACTAAGCAAGACAGGCAGTGGTGGCAAAAGCACCCGGCGGGCCAGATAAATGTCCTCAGTGGGCTGCATGTGGCCCGCAGGCCGTAGTTTGAGAAAACCTGGTCTAAGGCTTGTGATTTGGATCCTAACAAAGAATGAAAGCTCACTGTGGGCTCCAGTAAGAGAAAGAGATCAAGCATTTATTTCCAATTGACAACTGTTTGGTTTTCCACGTAAGAAACAAGACCAAAGTGGGTGTTCCAGTCCCACCATACCCTGCCCTGCCTCACCTAGACCCAACGCAGAATGGCTTCAAGACAGGTTTTGAGCTGAGCGTAGAGTTTAACCAAATGAGCAGAGGGACAAGAAGAAGACTTTGTGTAGATACTGAGAGAGAAAAGGGACAAAGAACTTAAAAAAAAAAAAAGAGTACATAAGGGAAAGAGTCTCAGTACCATGGAATAGAACTGAAGGATTAAAGATGTGACTTCACAGAGCTAAGTCAGTGGTCAAGAAATCTCTCTCTTCCTCCTATCCCCAGATGAAGCCATCTGTAAGCCAACCCAGATGAGCTGCTGTTTCTCATTCAGGATGTCTTTATTGCCCTTCCAAATGAAAACATTCGATGTTTTCCAGTGTTGAGAACACAGGATTATTCTTTTCTAAATGCAGAACTTTACTATTTCCTGCAGCAGGTTACAAGCTGTCCAAAAGCAGATGTAAAGAAGAAAGAGAAGGAGAAAAAAGAGATCTTAGATGGTCTTTCAATATTTATTCAGGTAAACTTTTTTGTGAGAGGGAAGATAGGGGAAGGGCAGGGAAAAGGAGTTCTGCTTATTAATTGGAATTTTTCTTGCTATTTCTGAATAACACCCTCCCTTTTTCCTGAAGTAGATGATAGAAGTTCCAGAATGCTCCCTTAGATGACTGAAGTCTTGGAATGCTTAAATGTTATACTCAGGATAATTTTTGTTCTGATGACCCTCCAGACTGCAGGGACATGAAAGGGGGTTGGGAACAAGACATTGCTTTTCTATGAAAGAATGTGAGAGCCAGTCACAGGTTAGGGGTATAGAGAATAGGAGACGGTCCACCTGACTTGAGTTGGGTTTGTCCAACCCGCAAACTGAGAAATGTTAGTCATGGTGGGATTTCCCGCAGCCCTTTGCAATGGTGGCAATGTGCATCTTGTCTGTGGATGCAGAAGGTCCTGCAGGCCACATGATGGAAACCCCGTTTCCTTTTTCTCTCCTCCCGCACGGGGTGTCACTCTCAGTCCCAATTCTCAGGCACTGTTTGGGGCATAGGTACGATATGGACAGAAGAGAAGAGAGTGTGTCTGACTCAACCATACATGTCCCTGGGAGGAGGCCCAGAGCACTGGAGACAAACCTGAGCTGGGCCTTGGAAACCAAGAGTGGAGAGAGGAAGGCTGTACAATACAGAGAGGGGGAGGGAGCAACATCTGGGACCCAGGCTTGTGAGTTTACATCCCATTTACAACCACTACTATTCTTTGTGACCCCAGACAAGTTTCTCTTTCTCTCCTCAACTACAAAATGAGTGACCAAGATTAGATGATCTCTCTGATCCCTTTGGATATTAGACAAGAATGAAGGATTTTTTCATTGCTTCGCTTTCATCTGTTTTTAACAGCAACATCCCTCTTTCACCATCATTTTTCCTTCCTTATTCCTTAAAACATTCCAATTCTAGTGAACAGCTTAGACTGAGGGCCCATTAGCAGTAATTATACCTGTCATTTATTAAGCCTCTCCCTAATACATTGGGAAATGCATACATATTACCTACTGTTTTGACTACTGTTTTGCATAGGAAGAAACTTAGATACAGAGAGACAAGCAATTTTACCAAGGACAAACGTGCAGTAAACAGGCATAGCTGATTCCCAACAAGGCTTATTCAGATTCCAAGCCTGAGTTCTTTCTATGATTTTCCTTCTTATAAACTCCGGACTTTAAAGAAAAAGAAGCATTGACCATCCTTCCTGGACCCTTCAAGTATCTTAAGGTTATAGATTCTTCCCCATAGTGAAGTGTGTGTAACCAGAGATGACATTTGGCTCATACTTGTTAAAAGAGTAAAATATGTCTATAGTAAATTTTGACAAATATGCATTGTTCCCAACCCTCTGAGTGCTTCTCACCAGTCCAGCTCTCTCAGCTCTTCCCACAGGATTCCCCAGACGAGTCCCGAAAATTCAGTGCCTCACCAGCCATGCATGAACACGGCCCAGCCATGGCCCATTGCTCTGTGCTGCCTCATGACCATCGCTAAGTGCTCTGAGGGCCAAGCAATGGGAGCATAAT
Organism: Galagoides demidoff; assembly: GCA_963574575.1. Lineage (NCBI taxonomy): Eukaryota > Metazoa > Chordata > Mammalia > Primates > Galagidae > Galagoides > Galagoides demidoff. The sequence goes on from CAUYQV010129560.1 coordinate 10,800, forward strand.
AGGCAGGTTTTCTCATCTCAACTAGAACCCAGATGACCCTTGCCAAAAACCATTCTGTAAGTCTAAGGAGAGTTAAATAGCTCCATCATCACCTAGGTAGAGTCAAGAAGAAAAAGCATGCCAATGGCACAAACAAAGCAGCTCCTCCTTCACTGCAGTGGTCACAAAACCAAGTATATATCACATGGGCTTCATGCCGTCTCTTTTCTAAACAACGACTGTAAGATGGGGAGTTTATAGAGTGTGTAAAATTGAGAAGTTACTAAAACAGTTTGTCCTTCTCTTTATCCCTGATTACCTTTACTGCTGACTCTTGGATGGCTCAGGCCATTTTCTTATTCTATTAGTCAGTGAAAAGACTAGAAAACATGAACTGAGATCAACTTGAGTTTAAATCTTAACACTCCAAAGTCCTAGATATGTAAATTTGGACAAGTCACATATCTCTTTGAGTGTCAGGAAACGATAATTAGTTCAAAAGTAGTTGCCATGATTAAGTGGAGTAGTTTACAGGAAGGCTTTCTGCATAAATACGTAACTCTATACATATCCATTATTATGAGCACCTATCGTTCTGACTCAGCCACATCAATGCATAGTAAATCTCTGCCTCCCTCAGCAGAGACCAGAAGTAGGTCATGTTCTCCGTGTACTAATAATTTTTTCTGCGACCACTGTGGCTACAGCTTCTGCTGATAATTTTTGTTGAGAGATACTCTTTTCACTGCTTTTAAACAACTCTCTAATCTTAAACCACTAGAGGACATTTTTCTCATCTAACTTGAATCCCGTCTGCTATAAGTTCTGCTTTTAACCATAACATCCTCAGAGCAAGGAGAATTCTCTCCTACTCTACTAGGTTGTAGTCAGATTCCAAAACTGTTTGTAGATTGTGGAGAAGGATGTAGGGAATAAACCACTAGAGAAATGTAGGGAAGAACAAAGGACAAAGGGCTGGAAATGGGAGCAGAGGTGTAAAGTAAGGCTTTGGGGTGATGTGAGCAAGAATTAATATAACCAGTGTGTGTGGAGAGGATGTTACATTAATAAGAAAATTGGAGGAAAAATATACACGGGTTTCAGACTTTCATCCTCATAAAGGATAGATTAAGTTATGGAATACAAACCAACACCCAGAAAGATGGTGGCCAGATTCCAGAAGAAGCTTTTTATTAAGAAATGAATGAAAGCTTGGAATGAAAAACTCTGAAAAAAAATGTGTTAATGATAGAAGAATTTGATAGTTTAAACTACATAAATCCAGGGAGACTTGGGTGACCTCTACGTCCTACCAACAAAGAACTGGAGAGACTATGCCTCAAGCATTGTTCTTCTTCACTACGAGCTGTACAAAATAGGGACATCAGATCTAAGGCCACAAGGAGGGGAAGAGCACCTGTCCTATGCCACACTGTACTTGGGGATAATAATCTCCAGCACCAACATGTTTCTTGCTCCTCTGCTGGCACAGTATTCACTGAGCCACTTCAGTGGCAAAGCATGGTGCTGTGTCCTGGGATGGGTTTAGGGGAGAAGGTGCAAGGAGGGTCATGATAACAGAGAGGTAGCCATTTCCTTTCTTGTTGGATACGTGGTAGCATGTGTGATAGCTGCTAGAGATGTGTCAGAGAAAGGAGATGACTCGAGTAGGCCTTTACAGGGCAGATAGAATTCATTTGGAAGGAAGATGGATGAAATTGGGTAAACTGAAGCAAGAATAACATTCCAAGCAGTGCTGGGGGCCAATGAGCAATACCTAACTGGCTCCCTCTCACGTGGGTCCTTATCAGCCTCCTTTGTTCAGTCTCACCTCTTTCCTGGATCAGTGAAGCCTGCAAATCCAGAAACCCAATATGTCCGTGTTAATCTAAAAGGCAACGTGCTAAGTGGGAAGTCACTCTGGAGACCACCGCACCATCTCCTAATTTTTATGGTGAAAACTATTTAAATGCATATTCTTTTACAAGTACTATTCCCGTACATATTTCAAACTCAGCTAAAACGTATAAAAATAGGTATAATGGCTCACACCTGTCATCCCAGCACTCTGGGAGGCCAAGGTGGATGGAGCTCAGCAGTTCAAGACCAACCTGGGCAAGAATGAGTCCTCACCTCTACTAACAATAGAAAAATTAGCCAGGCATTGTGGCAGGCACTTGTATTCCCCAGCTACTCAAGAGGCTGAGGCAGGATTGCTTGAACCCGTGAGTTTGAGGGGTAGGCTGACACCACAGCACTCTAGCCTGAGCAACAGAGTGACACTGTGTCTCAAAAAAAAAAAAAAGATTAAAATAAAATAAAATGTATAAAAATAAATTCATAAACATTCATATTGAAGGTAAATTTATATAACATTGAATCCAACCAATTCATTTCCTAAAGGATGAAACTGAGGCCCAGATAAAAAAACCTATTGATTTGCCAAAAGTCAATTCACTGGACAAAAAGTTTGGAAAATACCCAGTCTTCTGACTTCTGGGCAGTGGTCTTCTCACTGCACTGAGGCATATTGTGTTGGACGCCTGTGTTTCTGTGCAACTTACTCAAGGAAACATCTCCAAGCCTTTCTATTTCAGGAACCCCAGACCCACAAAGCGGCTATCTTGACATCGGCGTGCACCCGCCCTACAGTTCTCTCTAACGTGCTCGGCCACCCATGTGATTGTCTGATAGTCATTTGCCACTTCCTGCACATTTCCACAAAAAATACCCAGGCTCTTATCTCCCAGCAGTACAGCTTCCTTCCGTCACTACTAAGCAGACACTTCTATTTCTCCCTGCCTCCTAGGATTGCTGTACGTACAGTATTCCCACACAACACCGCACAAAAGCTCTTTACAACCCAAGTGTGACAGAGGTTGGGGAAAATTCATTTCTTCAATTCCCCAGTCTTGAAATCATAGTTGCCTTTTTTCTTTTTCGCTTTCTTTTTCCTTTTCCTTTTTCTTTTCGAGACAAGGTCTCACCCAGACTAGAATGCAGTGGTGTCATCATAGCTCACTGCAATCTTAAACTCCTAAGCTCAAGCCATCATCCTGCGGGAGCCTCCCAGAATGCAGGGGATACAAGGGAAAGCCACTGTGCCAGATTCCGTTGTTGCTTTATCAAGTAAAGAAATTCTCACTCAGATTGCCCCCAAAATGGCTGTCATTCTCAGTGAACATTGCCCCTGTCTAGCCTGCTTGTTGTCACAACTATACCAGCCATTTATTTGCAAGCTTCCTTGGGACATCTCAAGCACAAAGGACTGTTTTCATCGTCCTTTTCCTTTAGGTTTTTACATCAAGTAAAATTTCTGTACCTGACACATAGAGACAGACAGCAAATAGGCACAGTCAAGAAACTACAGCTTCTGTTCTCAGTTATAGGAGTTTCTAGAGTAGAAACAAATCATAGAATAACTCTCTCTTTTCTCCAGTTTCAGCCCCAAACATTTTTACTTGGTTAGTAAACAGGCTTACACGCCTATCACCACAGTCATCCGGCTGATCTCCTGATCTCCCTGCCTGCATCTGTCTCGGATGGCTCTGGAAGGCAGTGGGCTCCCAGGAGGAAGTCACCTACTAGGCACTCATTGATTTAGAAATAAGCATTTGTTAAGTGATCGCAATTGTTAGGTTTTGTTTCAGGCCTTGGAAACACAGTGGTGAACATATCCAGGCAAAAACCTCTGTCCTCTTAGTGTTTACATTCTCATCTTGTATAAACAATAAATTAGGTAAGTAAATAAAAATAAAGCATATTAGTGATAAGAACTTAGAAGAAAAAATCGAGCAGGGAAGAAGCTCAGTGAAAGGGATTGGGGCAGGCTGCGGAAGCCAGGCCTGGCTTCGCGGAGCAAGTTGGGGAAGAGCTGGACGTTGCTGGTGGAGTGTAGCAAAGACTGAAGGAGAGGAGGGGACGAGAGCAGGGAAGAATATCAGAAAACCCGAGGCGAGAAAGGAGGCAGGCGTTTGGGGGGGACGGAGAGGGGGTTACCCGACATGGCTATGATACAGTTTCAAAGTTGTGGAAGGAATATACCACAGAGGATGGTGAAACCCTCTCCATCTTAATTAGTGAGATTCTGAAGCTGTGCTGGGCATTATAGGGATCCAGCTCTACGACGGCATGTCCAGAAGGCTGTAGTACTAAAAGCATCCAATTTAGGGCTGTAATGTCCTCACTGGCAAACTGAGACCACAGAAAGTGACTGAATTTTCCAAGGTTAGACCATTAGTAAGGGACAGAGTCAAGTGTAGAAATCAGATATTCTCCCTTCCATCCTCCCTCCCTTTCTCCCTCCCTCCCTCCCTCTCTTCCTTCCTTTCTTCCTTTGAGTTCTCCTGCCCTCCTGCCCTCCTGCCTTCTGGCCTCCCTTTTGGTTCTCCTAATCACCAGAAATGCTCTTGCGAGGTGAAGATTCCTTGTGTTTTAGTTGTAGTCTATTTCCCTTGGGAATTAAGAACACTAGACAAGTCGGCCCTGGATATTTTCTTCTCTGGGCTGACCAGCACTAACCTATTAAATAGGCACACAGGACCAGGAAAACAAGCATCAAGGCACCGTAGCTGCTTCTCCTAAATTGTGTCTAGTGGCAGCTGCATGCCCTCTTTACGCTGTCACAGGGCTCTACCCAAAGGACAGTAAGTCGTTCTGCTACCCCTCTTTGCGACTTCTTTATGACACAAGCTTAATTCAGTGATTTAATTCCCCAGAAGGGAACAGGCAGTGAACAAAGGGCCAGGTCCCAGGGTTAACAAGCAAAGTCTCATAATGTTAACTGCTGTCTCGCCCAGGAGAAAAATATGTCTCTGACTGTGCCTAAAGCACGAGAATTCAGACCAGGCAACAGTAAATACGTATTGCTTTTCTGGGATGTTTTGTCTGTGGCAAACAGAGGCATCTAAAACAATTTTATTGCCCTAGGAAGGCATTTTATGTTCAGGATGTTCTTTTTAAAAATAGCTATTTTAGTGCCTAAATTGTTGACTGCCTCACTAATGGTTTTGTTTTTAAGTGTTGGAAGAAGAGAAGCCTCTGGAAACTGACACTTTCTTCTTTATTGTCCTTTTATGTTCCCTTACTCCAACACTTAAAAGGGTCGCTCTGAAGATGAAGTCTTTTATGGCAGCTCGAGGGAGTGGAGGGACAAGACAGAGTCCTGGTCCCACTGGGGCTTACTCAGTGTGAAGCGGGGTGAGGGTGACAGGCAGAAAAGAGGCAGCAGGACAGAGCATGAGCAAGGAGCACACGTTATCCTCCAGCCTTTGAAAGCTCTATCTGGACAACTGAATTATTCCTCCCCTCTTTGCACCTCTTTGAATATGTGCCTGGTATGTGCCTAGTACCATTCTCATGTACCTTTTAGAAGAATACTGAGTGTTGTTCAAGTAGTTGTAAATGAAATGTAAACTATAGGATCAGCGGTTGCATTGACGAAGTGAGGAATTAACTCCACGTTATATAAAAACACAAGTTCACAAATCACAAAGGATCATAGGTGCTGGCTGCTGGTTGCTCACGGCAGTTACTCCTTATTTTTAGAATACCACAAGTTTTTTTTCCTGAAAAATCCTATGTGGATCCCTAATGTGTAAAACAGGAAACAAAGCAAATCAAGACAAAAACCAAACAAACAGACCTAACATCACGTAACTGATGTGTCATCCTGATTGTGGGACCTCAGAAAGGCGGGATAACTGTTTGAGACCCTAAACCTTTGCATATTATCTTGTTGAGGATAAAATAAAGTGAATTTCATCAATTATGAAGACATTGTAGTCACAATGAAAGATTCTGGGAGAGAAAATCCTTGAGGATTAAAGAGAAATGTTTTCTAATATAACATTTTAGCGACCACGAGAAGTAGAGATTCTTTAAATCAGAAGAGCTTGCTCAGTGCCCTTAAAGCATGTTATGTTTGAAGCTTTAGACTTTTCAGAGCATCCTTCCTTTGAGGGAGTAGCAGGGGGGCAGGTGGGAGATGGGCTGGGCATCTCCTCCTTGCTCCAGAGTGGAAGGTCAAGGTCCTGTGTGCCAGGACAAGAAGATTCCGTGGGGGTGGGGTGGGGGGTGCAGCCCTGAGCATGGTGGTTCTGAGTAGAAGATGAGGGAGACTCAATCATTTTGTTTCAACCCTCAGAACAGCATTACTCCAGGAGGCCCTGAAGTCTGAGCCAGGGCCATGGAGGGTTCTGTGCTCAGCCCCACATCTTGGGAGAAACGGCGGGCTTGGCTCCGTCAGAGCCGGAACTGGCAGACGCAGGTCCTGGAGGAGGAGGCCGCAGCCGCCTTGCAGGATGTCACCGATCCTGAGCCTTCCAGCCTGGATGATGTTTTCCAAGAAGGTAAGAGACCCTTAGGCATCAAACAGATGTCTGCATCATCTCGAGGGACCGTGAGACAGCAGACACAGGTCTGCAGAGTGTGGACAGAGGGACCTTCATTTAGGGTGGGCTCTCAGTGAGGCTGAAATGCATTTACTGGAAGACACGAAAGTAATGCAAGATATGAACTATGTGAGAAAGAGAAAGGCCTACGATTAACACAAAGAAAGGGACTTGTTTTTGCGCCATCCGGAGAAGCTTCTATGAGAACCTTAGGCTAGGGACTGACTCTCTGTGAATGCTTCAGGGCGTTTCTATTCTGTCTTGTCAAAAGACTGTCCTCAAACCCGATGCCTGGACTCTGGCCACAACGCTATCACTTACAAGCCACATGATCTTTGAGAAGTCACTTGCCTCTGCAAGATGCACTTGTGCAATTGGAGGGGAGGAAACTTCCCTACACTCTTCTCAGAGCTTCTTTGAAGTTCAAATGAGACCTAGGACACAGGAGTAAAACAAAAATTCTAATAGAAATAAACCCATCCTTGCTTTTTCGGTAGGTAACAAAAAACACAAACACAAGATTGTGCTTTTTTTTTTTTTTTAAGGAGTATCTATCCCATCCTCAAAACTTAGAGAAGAGAGCAAGGGCCTGATACTTTCCAGGGTTCTAGGAGGAAGGTGGAGGGGAGGCAGAGAGAGAAGAAATAGCTACTCTTCTTATATATGGTTATATTGCTGTTAAGGAAAAGCTTTATGAGGGAAGACAGATGCATAGGGCACCTTATATAAATGACACCTTGTAACAGGGAGGCAGTCTGGTTTCCTTCAGTTCTCATGGTGTTCTGGTGTCTGACTTTTCTAGGGAATCCAATCAATAAGATTGAAGACTGGCTACAGGACTGTGGGTAAGTGCAGGACAATGGGATTGGGTGTGGTTGATGGATATGCTAACAGGCACAGATCCTGAGAATTCGGATTCAGAGATCCAGGGAACCAGGCTTGAAATGGGCCTAAAGATTAGAAATGAGTCTAGGCACAGTGGCTTACATCTATAATTAGCACTCTTGGAGACCACAGCAGGAGGATCACTTGAGCTCAGGAGTTCAAGACCAACCTAAGCAAGAGCAAGATCCTGGCTCTACTAAAAATAGAAAAATTAGCCAGGCATTGTGATGGGCACCTGCCATGCCAGCTACTTGAGAGGCCAAGCCGGGAGGATCGCTAGAACTCAGGAAACTGAGGCTGCTATGAGCTAGGCTGAAACCATGGCACTCTAACCTAGGCAAGACTGAGACTGTCTTAAAAAAAAAAACAAAAACAAAAAACCTGATTAGAAGTGGGGTCAAAATGGTGGTTGGCAGGGGCATTGGAGGTGTCTGGGTGGGCTGGTAATCAGAGTTGTGAATCAAGTGTAAGTTGGAGCTCAGGCTAAGTCAGACTGGAGGTCTGCAAATACAGGCACTATCTGGTCTGAATCTAAGAAGGGGTGGAAATCCTCATCTGTGGGAATGGCTGGGCTCAGTTCCAGATACCAGCTATCTGCTGTTTTCTCCTCTGTACTGGAGTCTTTCTTATGTACTGGAACAAAAGAAGAGGAGTTCAAAACCTGACCATTCTTACTGAAGTGTGATTCATCACTGGGTTTGTTTCTACTACAGAACCCATGTGGGGCTCAGGGTTTATCAGTCATTCCAGGCAGTGGAGGACTGGAGCAGGTACTCCAAGGAACAGTGTTATCTCTCTCCTCAGAAACACTTTGAGCTATGCGACCCCACATCACCAGCCTACGCCATTTCAGGCTCAGTCTTCCCAGACACAAAGGGAAGGAAGGTTCTGTGGCCTAGTTAAGTCTAATTGTTTGTGTAATAATGAATTCTCTGAATGTATAGCTCCTGCCTGCTTCTTATTTTCCCTCCAGCAATGTCTCGAGCTTTATATAGTCTTTAATCTAAACTCATTTATTAACTGACATAAATAAGCCCATTCTTGCTTATTTGGTGGGGGATAAATAGCACTGAATAATACAAGTTCATTTATTTCAACTCTGCCCAGGAAGGCAATGCCAGGAAGGGTTGATTTTGTGTTTGTTCTCGTTGTTTACAAAACATATTGTCCTAATCTTATTCACAATTCATTGACTTCAAAGTCAATAGGAGGTCCTCAAAATACAGAAAGAAAAGGTTGGAGGTAACAGAAATATTTGCAGGTTTTGGTGAGAAACCTAATCTGAGAACCTTCCTAGAATTTAAAATGCTTCACCACACATGGAAAGGAGAAAGATTGGCTCAGTTAATGTCTTTATCTCATTGATCACTCCAGAGTCTTACCAATTCACATCAAGAATTACTAATTGCACACTTGCTGTTTCAAAAGATGCCAAGTAGTTCAAAATATGCTTCTTGACTACAAACATACAACATTCTAGTGGAAAAGAATAAATTCACAGATGAAAGGTGTCAGCAGCAGCACCCAGAGATAAGACCAGAGCTAAGATATCCAGGCCAGGTTTATTGAAAGGGACAGGGACCAGCCTGGACAGTGCTAAGAGGGCATCAGTGCCCAGAGGCAGTTAGTGATCTCTTTTATGTGGGGCTCTGGGGGGTGGACAAATTCCATAGCTTGTCCAGAGGGCATTGGTGAGTTAGGGTCCTTTGGCATGAACTTTGGGGGTGAGGCTAATTAGGTTCTTTGTGTCTTTTGTCTTAGGAGGAGAGAGGGAGGAGAGAAGGTTCGTGTAGGGCTGTGTTAGACCCCTCAACATTCCCAACTTTCATTAAAAGGGGTGATGAGGACAACAGTCAGTCTTCTGAAACTCCTTCTAGCTGAACAGGGTCATAGTTGTCCTCAGGAGAATGAGTCAGGTGCTGGGAGAGCTGTGCAGGTTTGGAATACATAGGGGGAAGGTTTGGGAAGTACTAGAAATTGGGTGGCAACTTCAGCTGACATCTTTTTTAGCCAATCTTGAATAAATAAGGTCAGGAACTGGATGATACAAGGATGAGTGAAGGCACCCAGAGACGAGCCTGAAGCCCTTATGTTCAGGCCAGATTTACTGAAAGGGGAGTGACCCTCCTGAGCAGCACTAAGCTGATGTCTGCCTCTGGGGATGGTTAGAGACCCTTTTATGTGGGGGCATAGAGGGTGGACAAATTTCACAGCTTGCCCGGAGGACCTTGATGACTTAGGATCTTTGACATAAATCAGAGATGGGGCTAACTAGGTCCTTTGTGTCTTTGTCTTAGGAGGAAAGGAGGAGGGGGAGGAGGAGGAGGAAAGAGTTTATATGGGGCTGCATTAGGCCCCCTAACAATAGAAATAAAAGATTATAATCTCTAGAAATCACCTTCCCCTTCCATGCTCTGGATAGAAACTTATGCTAAAAAGGTGGTAGAGTGAGTGGAAAGATCCAAGATTTGATCCCAATTCTTGTACTACTACCTATGTAATCAACTACAAGCAAATAATTGAAATTCTTTCCATCATAGACTCCTGATCTATAAAACAGAAGACTAGAATAATAAAGCTTCCAAATGTCTTGTGAAGTTGAAATGAGATGATATATGAGCTCATGCATGATGCTCTGTAACAATGTGTGAGTAGTAAGGTTTGTAAGGGAGCTTTATGCCTACTTACAATTATACAAAATAAGTCAACTTATCTACCTATCTACTTTATTTATCAGAAGAAAACGTAAGCCCAGAAATGATACACACCAGCTCTTGGATAGTGGTTACCTCTAGGGTTGAAAATGGTAGGAAAGAATGTTGTCAAAGCTCCAAGGGGGTGGGGGTCTCAGCCTCTGTCCAGTTGCTCATCCCATAAAGATTCAATTATTGAGGACAAAGATTGCCAAGGAAGAAAGGAATTTTTAATACAACAAATGTCTCATCTTTGGGAGAAAACAAGCGTGGCTGCCTCAAATAGAGTCTGTATCTCTAAGTAAGGAAGATCAAGGCCTTTTAAAGGAGGGGTCATGTGCCTTGGACAAGGTTGTGGTATAATTAACAAGGATTTATGTGCACTGGGGGCATGTCGTAGGGGATGGTGAATCTAGATTGGTTTAAGAATTCTTCTTAGGAGAGCTCAGAATCTCATGTCCTTTGTCTTGCAGAAAATCAACCACTTCTTAGAAACAACTCAAAAGTTCAAATAGATAAGGGAGAGTATTATAAGAAATATAGAGGGGGCTTCGAAATTTGTTCATGGGGCTATTTACAAGAATGTGAGTAAAATAAGACTTTAGTTTTATCTTTAATGTTTTATTTATTTATTATTATTTTATATTACCTATTCTTTAATACTTTATTTCTTTCTGAAGAAAATATGGCAAAATGTTTACATAGTAAAATAAAGTGATAGGTTCAAGGCATCTGCTATATCTTTACTCACCTGTGTTTTGAAAAAAGTTCCAAGTATTTAAACTTTTAAAAAGGTCATTGGAAACTTTATGAACATGCCTGCATTTGTCTTTGGAAAGGGAATTGTTAGATTAAGAAAATATTTCCTATTTTCTAATTCTCTCTAATAAATATATAATACTTTTTGATGACATGGGGAAACCAGAAAAAAGTTAAAGGATAATGATGGTGATTGACAACAAAATACACTTGACTTTTGATAACACATAATGAATAAGATAGAAGAAGACAATGCATTCTAAGTATGACATGCTGAGTTACCCCAGTCCTTGATTCTTAGTGTGTCAGGAGCACAGAGGAAAGAAAATGAATGGAGAATCCACACTTACTGGTTAGCAGTCCCCTAATGAATGGAGAATCCACACTTACTTACTGGTTAGCAGTCCACTTGTTGCCAGGTGCTCCAAGAGGCACTTTTTGAATTTCATTTAAAGACTATACAGTTTTCATTTTCTTTATATCAAATACCTTCTAGCAGCAAGAAAGTTTTCTTTAAAAAGAAAAGAAGAAGGCTGTTTTTTTCTGACAAGATCTCCGAGAAAGTCAACTGACATCTGGGGCAATTCAATGTTACTACCTCTCAGTGTCTATTCGGTGGGAGGCTTGATGATATACGACTTTACAAACTGTGGCTGTCCTGTTTCCTTTCTCCCCTTACTCTCTCAGGGGATTTTCTGGGACATGAATATCTTGCTCCTAAGCCATCAAAGGTAATAACTTGGGAGCCCTAATGTTGTCTATGTGGACTTTACCGTAAACATCTACAGGCAGGCTTCAGTGGCAAGTGCTAGAAGCACCTAAAAATCGCCACACGCTGCTTCTCACAATCACCCCCCCCACACACACACACACACACTATCTATAACTTGGGTATACAGGAGAAACAACACCTTAGCTCCTTTCTTTCAGATTCAAAATGATGCTTGGGGCCCTGTCAGTGTAAGAGTGGACAGAGGGAACAGCTGATCTAGTTCCTAGTCATGGAGTCTGTGGCCGATGCAATAACCCGGGAAAGGCCTGGGACTTGGGTGACAATCGTGAGGTGTCAGATGTTCATGCCCAGTGAGAGGGCATCAGCAGATGTGTCCGTCCTGCTGCGGTAGCTCCTGTATACCCAT